>CM049408.1:27450000-27455000 GCA_026929865.2 Hyperoplus lanceolatus | reverse complement strand
CACACACACACACACACACACACACACACACACACACACACACACACACACACACACACACACACACTTTCATACCCCCCTCTCTACTCTATAAGGATGCTATAATACTATAATTTTCCCACCCGGTTATGACTTGACATGGTGGGAGTCATGAGCTGAAACCGAGGGTACAAATTCAACATCTGAATCCCATTGAGACGCGAATCTGTTTGAAGAGGAGACGACTGATCCACTGGCTTGCGGGGAGAGGGAACCGCGCACACAGACACACACACACACACACACACACACACACACACACACACACACACACACACACACACACACACACACACACACACACACACACACACACACACACACCCTCATTCAAAGAGATCATAGAAAGATTTTTTTTTTTTTTTTGCGCTTTCAGGAGAAAACTTCAGATCACAGGCATTATAGGGCGGTGGGCGCGCGCGGCTCCGTGAACGAGGCTTGAGTCTGATGTGTGTGATTCATATTTTATTCCTGCTGCTGCTTCTAAACCAGAGAAGAAGACGTCATTATTGCAGCGCCCGTGAGCGAGAAAGGAGAAAAGGTGTGATCATATATAAGAGGATGGCGAGTCCATTTTTCACTTTTTTATGGACAGTGAAATTACACATGGAGACGTTTGAATGGTGATAAATGGAAAGGGAATTCATGATTTCACGCTTGTAATAGCCATCCCCCCGAACCTAATTAGACATAGCCTACGCGTGCGTAATTGCATATTTAGCCTACAACATCTGCATTTGCTTATATGAATATAGCCTATGCCTTTGTTTTTTTATGTTTTATGTATACAGTATTCACCCGCTTTTCTAATGTGTCCTATGTATTCTAATCTCGCCCCTGTAAAGCACTTTGAATGGCCTTGTGTCTGAATTGTGCTATATAAATAAACGTGCCTTGCCTTAACACTTTTTTTCCCCATTCAAGCAATTTTATGGAAACCTAAGTGTCAATATTGTTTAAACTGGACAGAATGCATAACATGAGAATGCTTTTGGATTGAAGAAAATTCTGTAAGCAAGTTGAATTCTACTAAAAATAAAGAGTCAGTTCCAGAGGTGCAAAAATCCAGTCGCCAGCGTGCGTGATTCCACTAACATACGCAACCAAGACTGAAGCCAGCATCGAGAATCCTAACTGCAAAAAATAGGCGCTCTTTATCCAAACCTTACAAAGAAATACGCACAGAAAGCCTCTTGTTTCGCCGACTCAACCAGTTCCCTTTTGCGGCACCTGTGCTGTGTGTTACCGGCTGTGTGTATGGGGCTCCATGCTTCACACACACAGAACACACTCTCTTTATTACAACACACGGCTACTTAGCGCTGACTGAGACACTCGCGAGCTCAACCTGTCCGACACACACACACACACACACACACACACACACATCTACAAGGAAGTGAAGCTATTTCTCTGGTGCCTTAATGGCTACAAAGAGTTGTTCGAGTAAAAATGAATGAATAATTCTAGTAAATATATGAATAATAGTAGAAATAAAGAGGATATTTACCCCAAAAATATCCCCTTCTGACAGCAGTAGCAGTCCTCAGTCTTCCAGGTATCACCAAAGCGTTACAAGGGGAAGAAAAACAGCCGTTTATCTCCTCTTATAACGTCATAAAAACCCAACAAAACTGCTGTTTTTATATCCTTTTAAAGTCCCCAACTTCTTCTTGGGAGCAGTTTGGCGAAGTCAGAAAGAAAATTCCCCTCGCGACTTGCCTGACAGCGAGAGTCCACAATATAAACTCGCGGGCACAAGGCACAAGGCGCTATTCACAAAAAGCCGCAAAACTTCCAACACTTTTAAATCCCGTTTTCGCGGTGTCCAAACTCTCCAAAATGTCCAAATCTCGTACAGAAGACGTGCATCGTGCCGTAGTATTAGAGGCTATAGGCGCACGGTGCAGGTTTTAGGAACGAGGCAGTGACGGACGCGAGTGAGTGAACGCGAGATGCCAGTCTGTTGCGTTACGTCGCCTCGCAGAGACCAAACCGGACTGGTGTGAGTGTTCCGCTGGATGGCTCTGAAGTAGAAGCAATGCTGCTGCTGCTGCGCATCGGGCTGCTGCTGTTCATACACACCGGCGAGTAGACAGGGGGAGCTACCGGTTGGCCCTTCAGAATAAAGTCTGAACGAGTTCTCTTGTACTCTATATAGGTCCTATGCATACTATGTATCTATGGTCCTATGGAGAAAGTCCTTTATGAGATTTCAGGGAAAGCGGAGCAATTTAAAAAGATATGTCAGCCTTTCCTGGATTATATAACAGTACTGAAGGGACCTTCATGACAACCTTTTTGACTTTTTATTTTCTGCTTAACATTTACCTTTAGTAACAATGTCCTTAGAAACCTGTTAAGTAGAGTACGCCATGTTAGTTGTTTATTTTATTTTGTCTTTTGTTGGTGTGTTCACTTTTTCAGTTGTGTGTTTGTGTATTTTTAGCATCAACATAAAAATGAAGTTATAGGCTATGAACGCTGGCCAAACAAATTGACTGTACAAAGTCTGTATATATTTTTTTAATAACCTGTTATAATATTGATTGTTGAATACTTTCCTTTATCCTCTCATCTTGGAATAATATGTTTGATATCATATTTAGAAACACATGTTAATACATATTCAAAACTATTTCTTGGCACTTTAACACGATAATAATGAAGATATGCTTCGTACTGATGTAAACAATGAGCCATATAAGAAGCACGACAACAATTGGACGGTATGCGGAAGTAAAACGGCCAGTTAAATAAAGCAGGTAAATCACAATTAAGTCATCACAAGGATTCCATTCTGACACGCAACTACACAAGAATGCTTTTATTTTGAAGGCTCATCCGTCAGACGTGTTTTTGTGCGTGCGTCTGTGCGTGTGTTCATGCGTGTGTGTGTGTGTGTGTGCGTGAGTGAAAGAGCGAGAGAGAGAGAGAGAGAGAGAGAGAGAGAGAGAGGGGGAGGGAGAGAGAGAGAGGGAGAGAGAGAGAGCGGGAGTGTGTGTGTCTATTTGTGTGCGAGAGAGCGAGCAAGAAAGAGTGTGTGTGTGTGTGTGTGTGTGTGTGTGTGTGTGTGTGTGTGTGTGTGTGTGTGTGTGTGTGTGTGTGTGAGAGAGAGAGAGAGAGAGAGAGAGTGTGTGTGTAGCAGCGGGGTAGGGAGATCAGATTTCGGCGCGCCGCCCCTGTGGGACCGCTGGAGGCAGCAGCAAGTGGCAACGCGTGGTCCGAGCGCCTCCCAACCAAACCCTGCATCCCCCTCACACACTGCTCCCTCAGAAAAAACTCAAATAAGCCAGGCGTTATTGCAGATACTGTATAGGCCTACTCACTCAAAATTATTTATTAGGAATAACAAGTTGAGATCTCCTTTTTTTTAAGAGGTTCCTTACAACATAAAAGTAAGATAACATATTTAAAACATATTCTCTTAAAGGTGCAGTGTGTAATATGACATCATCAAGAAAGTTCTACAAAGTTCTAGAATGCAACACTCCCTGGGTAACCCCAACCCTTTTGAATAATAACAGAAGCTACAGTGGCCTTCAAGGACAAGAACAATTCAACATTTTAAACAATGCACCTGATGACATTCCAACTATGACACTTTAAAGATGGCGGCACAAGGCCTTGGTCCAAAATATGCAGAAATATGGAGATATATGAGACCCTTTCTAAGGGAAAAATAAATAATAATAAAAAAAACAGCTTTTATGCACTAAATTAAATGTACTTATGGATATTATAATTACTTTCTACAAAATCTGCTAGGAAATAAAACCCAAAATTCTACACACTGCAGGTTTAACATAAAGAGAAAAACAAAACCGAAAAAATAAAATAAAATAAAACACATAATACAAATGATTTCTGAATGCTTTTACAGCCAGTGTGGCCCAATATAGGGTTTTGGGACCCACAAGTAGACTCCAGGTGGTCCAAAAAGAAACATCTAGGCTATTGTGTCATAGAATACTGTGTAGTTTTCGCCGTGGCTTGAGAAATGTCTTGTTTTTGGTTATCTCCAGAGGTGCTATTAGGAGATAACAAGACACAAAATGAAGAAAGAATGAGAGGAGGGGGAACATGTCAGGGATCACAGGTGAGTTTCGTTTGTGTCAGTTTTTTTTTTTTTAAATTTAAAGTTTTTTTTGGCATTTTCGAGCTTTTTATTAGACAGTACAGAGTTGAAATGGGGAGACAGAGAGAGAGAGAGAGGGGGGGGGATGACCTGCAGTAAAGGGCCACTGGTCGGATTTGAACACGCGACCACTGCAACGAAGGCCGGAGCCAATATGGTACGCGCTCCATCCACTGCGCCACCGGAGCACACCATCAGTTCTGCTTTAGAACAATTTTCTTGTGATGCCTCTGGTTATTTTCCCAAAATGTCACCGCTTCCACGCTCACACACTTTGTTTATTAAGTTTTGCAGAGGGAAATCCAATGGGCATTTACATTCAAAGTTATGCATACCTTACACATCAGTGTTAGCAAAGGTGGCCAGTATTTCTAATAAAACTTGTGCTATTTGGTGTCCAGGATATGTATAATTCGGGAATGAACTTTCTGTGAAATTTTTCGTTTGGGTTATACTTTTTCTGGACCCCAAAAATATGCAAAAGGAGAACTGGAACATCTTGTCAAATTGCTTTAGATTTAAACACTTATCAAGCAATAATGGATCCAATGGGCACTCTGGTGATGTAGTGGATAGAGCGTGTACCATATTGGCTCAGGCCTTCGTTGCAGTGGTCGCGAGTTCGAATCCGACCCGTGGACCTTTACTGCAGGTCTGTGTCCCCATTTCAACTCTGTACTATCTAATAAAGCTTAAAAATGCCAAAAAAATATCTTAAAAATAAATAAAATAATGGATCCAATAGTGTCAGGAAAGTATGAGCATTTAAAAAAAGGTTGTTGGTCTGGCCTATTGTTCATGGAGTCCTATTCAATATTGTCCA
>CM049408.1:27440000-27442500 GCA_026929865.2 Hyperoplus lanceolatus | reverse complement strand
GAAGTCAGTGGCGAACACGGAGCTGAATACAGTCCTGAGGGAGTTTTACGGATCGATCCGGACAGCCAAGGCTGAGCGATACAGCATCAGCAGCTACCTGGGGCTCCGGGCTGGCTTAAACCGCTACCTCAACGAACCGCCGATTAGCCGGTCCAGTAATCTTATGCTAGACCCAGCATACATCACTGCTAACAATGTATTTAAAGGGGTGGTCCAAGAAATCAGGAGGGCTGGGAAAGACAAAACAACCCACCGTCCACCCCTATCTAAACAACCAGCACACATTAAGACGCTCCGCAGCGCTAGGTCCCAGCTGCCCAACAGGGCTGTTTAATAAAGTGTGGTATGATATTCAATTACACTTCGGCCGCAGGGGAAAAGAGGGAAATCGGGACCTCAAACTGGACTCGTTTGTATTAAAGGATGATGATAACGGAGGAAAATATTTCACCATGTCATTCAATAAGGATACAAAAAACCATAAGAACCCGTTGGAAAAGGAACCGAGAGAACCGGAGGGGCGTCGCTAGACAAATACCTAAACAAACTTCCGCCGGGTGCCAAAGCACTCTACGTGCAGCCCTGGAGAGAAACAGTCACTTCTGCCACAACAGACCCTGTGTGGTACACCTCCGTGCCCCTGGGAGTCAACCAGCTGGCCCAAATGCTGCCACGGATGTGTAAAGCGGCAGGGACGCACATCTATACAAACCACAGCCTGAGAGCCACGGCGATACAAATACTATCTGATGCGGGACTGGAGGCGAGGGAGATTATGGCAGTGAGTGGCCATAGGTGAGATGCTTTTAAACATACGGAGACTGCCTGATTTGTCATTTCTAACGAGCAGCAGAACATTGAATTAAAAAACATGTGTGTGTCTTGCAGGTCTGAAAGCTCACTTAAAAGCTTTTGGAGACCCTCCATGGAGAGCAGAAAAAGATGGAGCAATGTACTGGCTGATGGAGCTGCTTCATCGGAGTCACTCACCGCTGCTTCCGAGTCACCGCCGACGCCACAGAAACGGCTGTCAGCTTCCATATCACACACGGCTCCATTACTGTCACCGGCGCCACACAAACGGCTGTCTGTTGACAGCCTGTTTTCGGGTTGCACGATTAACGGCAATATCCAAATAAATGTGTACAACACAAAGCTGATATGAGTTAAAATGTGGCCTAACGGCAGCTAATGTTGAGCTGAACTTTCCGTGTTCACTCGGTTCACTCCCGTTGGAGTTCATGTGTATGGTGTTTTGTCTATGTTGCTTGGCAACAGTCCGCCCAGGGGGATCTATTTTTGTTGGCGGCAGGAATTTCATTCATTTATATGATTAAATAAACAAACAAACCACTGTCTATTGTCAGTTATTATTGTTAACAGTACATTTTACTAGCACACACTAGCACACTCGAGGTCGCATGTTGTCGCTCTATATCAGCGCTGCTGTGTTTCTCTTCGGCACTCGGCCTGCGGCCTCGTGCCTACGACCTATTGCTTAAATATCTCCTCACGATCCGCTACCTGTCTGTACTGTGTGTGCTAGCTATGGTAAGCCCCCCTTTGTTTACATACCAGTTTACAGAGCCTAGGCTGTACATTGACAACACATTTTATTTTTCAGCACACACACACACACACACACACACACACACACACACACACACACACACACAAGTAGCGGATCATGAGGATATTCCCTGATTTTGACAAAAGCGTTTTTCAGATTAACTTTATGAATGGGCTGTAGAGAGTGTTTCATAATGTTAAGCATGCAAAGGTTATCCCTGTAAAAGGCAAAACTAAACGGTGAGAGATATCCGAGGGGAATTTAGTGACTTTTTCCTGTGACGGAGGAGTTGCTGTTCTTTTACTCTCTCTAAAAACTCCGGTGGTGTAGTGGATAGAGCGTGTACCATATTGGCTCCGGCCTTCATTACAGTGGTCGCAGGTTTAGATCTGACCAGTGGACCTTTACTGCAGGTCATCCCCCCCCCCCTCTCTCTCTCTTGTCTCCCCATTTCAACTCTGTACGGTCTAATAAAGCTCGAAAATGCCAAAAAACTTTTTTGAAAACGTACTTATGGCACTATGTGAATTCAGTGTGTTTCTGCAGTGAATAAAACTTTCAATTTGCTCCTAGAAGAAGTCCGTTAGAAAGATTATTCGCAGCTATTCAAAGCTAAGTTTGACACACAAGGCTAAATGCTAAACCTTGTGTGTTGTTTTTCGCTGCACACAAGAGACTGGTTGTTCTAGCACACAGGCCCTTTGGCACACACACACACACACACACACACACACACACACACACACACACACACACACACACACACACACACACACTTACAAGACAGTGTTGCAAGAGTTTAAGAAATAAAACATGCAACCAGGCCTATAAAAACATCAACCTTTTTATCAATTATTAAAAAAAAAACATTTGTTATATTTTTTATTGTACAGCAGTTGGTTCCGACCGAGTGATTTGATTGGGCGACAG
>CM049408.1:27420000-27432500 GCA_026929865.2 Hyperoplus lanceolatus | reverse complement strand
AGCTGATTTTTAAAAAAAAAAAATTTCCTTTAGAAAGGGTCTCATATATGTCCATATTTCTGCATATTTTGGACCAAGGCCTTGTGCCGCCATCTTGAAAGTGTCATAGTTGGAATGTCATCAGGTGCATTGTTTAAAATTTAGAATCGTTCTTGTCCTTGAAGGCCACTGTAGCTTCTGTTATTATTCTAAAGGGTTGGGGTTACCCAGGGAGCGTTGCATTCTAGAACTTTGTAGAACTTACTTGATGATATGGTCATATTACACACTGCACCTTTAAGATTGTTTAAAAAGGGTTAAGATATTTATTTTAATTAAAATTTATTTTATTGTATTCAGAAATTATATATGCATTAAACCTGCAGTGTGTAGAATTTTGGGTTTTATTTCCTTGCAGATTTTGTAGAAAGTAATTATAATATCCATAAGTACATTTAATTTAGTGCATAATAGCTGAAAAAAATGTTTTGAATTATTATTTTTCCCCTTAGAAAGGGTCTCATATATGTCCATATTTCTGCATATTTAGGACCAAGGCCTAGTGCCGCCATCTTGAAAGTGTCATAGTTGGAATGTCATCAGGTGCATTGTTTAAAATTTAGAATTGTTCTTGTCCTTGAAGGCCACTGTAGCTTCTGTTATTATTCTAAAGGGGTGGGGTTACCCAGGGAGCGTTGCATTCTAGAACTTTGTAGAACTTTCTTGATGATGTCATATTACACACTGCACCTTTAAAGGTGGAGTCAGTGATTCTGGAGAACGCTTGTTGTCAAAATCACTTTGTCAAAATCAGTGAGTATTTCCTCACGATCCGCTACCTGTCTGAACTGTGTGTACTGTGCTGACAAAAAAAAAATCAATATTAATACACAGCCTAGGCTCTGTAAACGGGCATGTAAACAAAAGGGCCCATCGTAACTATCAACATGCCTATTTACAGAGCCTAGGCTGTGTATTACTTAAACAGGAATTTTTCAACAACACACAGTACAGACAGGTAGCGGATCATGAGGAGATATTCACTGTATTTGACAAAATTGTATTTGGACAACAAGCGTTCTCCAGAATTGCTGACTCCACCTTTTAACCCTTTGAATATAAACAAAATCTATCTCCTCATTGATTGGTCAAAGTCTGCTTAGATTTCCTGTTATTGCTACATCACAGCTAAGTGATAAACACAACTGTTGTCCAGCCTCCTGTATTGACCGTGCAGCAGTGTAGAAACAGTGTTTTGACACATCTGTTTGCTAACCTGTGTGCCCTGTCACATGGTATCACACACACACACACACACACACACACACACACACACACACACACACACACACACACACACACACACACACACACACACACACACACACACACACACACACACACACACACACACACACACACACTCTGAACACACACTCTCTGAACGGCTCAGTGCTCATTTTCATCAGAATCTTAAATTTGATGATACTAGCTTGAAAATGGCATGAGCACTATTAACACACTCTTAATTTTTTCCAGAGCTGAATATATATATACACACACCATGTTAGGACAGCAGGCGCCGGTGTCCTAAACACACTACTGCTTTGGTCCAGAGGGGGCGCTAGAATGTACAAAAACAGAGAGTTCCTTGTAGCCACTTCTTTTCAAACCAAACATATCTGAAACAGTTCCATGTAAGTTTTTTTTCGAACTGAGAACAAAAGGCAAATAAAATCCCTCTGATATGTGCTTTCCCCTTTAGAAGCATTTTGTGACGGCTGATACATTTGCCTAATTCTAATTACCGTCCCGCTGTGCTGCTCCTCTGTGTCAGTGGAAGGTAAGTCCGATTCAGCGGTTCCCTTAAGTGTGTGTGTGTGTCTTTTGCCTTTAAGTGTGTGAATGGGACAGGAAAGGGGTGTAGAGAAAAAGCCCCCCTCTCACCGCGGCTACGCTATTAGCTCGTTCCTCTTTCCACCTGTCACACATTGGTGACTTCATTTCGACTTGACCGCGGGCCCCCTGGCACATATCAGAGAGATCACCCGTGTCTTAAGCTAAACGACTCCAACAAGCGTTACGTTCCCTCCCCCCTGGTTTGCCTTGTGTGTGTGTGTGTCCCTGTGACCCCCTGTGACCCCTTTCGCCTCCTCGGGACGCCCCAGAAGAGGATAAGGGAGTTTGGGAAAAGAGAGAAGTAAGAGCTATACCCTATGTTCAAATACCCATTACTTCCATAGTATTTAGTATGCCAGAAAAAGATTTAGGATGTCCCAATACACACGCGTCAAAGTAAGTATGCCAAAGGTATTAGGACGCCCTAAAAACCATCCATCCAATTGTATTTTGAAGTATGGAAACCAGCATGATTTAGTATGTAGTATAGTAAAAGGGTTAGAGTTAGGAAGAGATGGGCTGTCAAGCAGAAAACTGAAGCTAAGGGGGAGGCGACAAATACACACTCTCCCACCGCAACCCCCTGCAGACACACACACACACACACACACACACACACACACACACACACACACACACACACACACACACACACACACACACACACACACACACACACACACACACACACACACACACACACACACACACACACACACACACACACACAGCTGGGACAAAGGGATTTTTGAAAATCAAGCTCCGTTTTCCATGGCTTCCTTACTCTCTTTTCCTTGCGTTTTCTCTATATCACCATTAATATTTTCTTTCATCAACGACTCTCTCTTTCTCTCTCTCTGTCTCCCCCACTCTCTCTTTCTCTCTCTCTCACACACACACACACACACACACACACACACACACACACACACACACACACACACACACACACACACACACACACACACACACACACACACACACACACACACACACACACACACACACACACACACACACACACACACACACAAACACAATAGCAGCTGCAACAAAGCCCTCTGCGGGATTAGCCAGTCTTTGTTGGCAAAACACAAATTACAAGTCTTTTAGCGCTGTCTCCTCCCTCCCTGTGTGTGTGTGTGTGTGTGTGTGTGAGAGAGTGTGTGTGTGTGTGTGTGTCAATGTGTGTGCACGTGCTTCTTGCTTAATATGATGCAAGCGAGCGTACACAACACTGCATGTGTGGGTGTTTGTGTCATGCTGTGCTCAGGCAAGTGAAACTGAGTGTCTCTGTGTCTGTGTGTGAGTGTGTTCGTTCATGTGTGTGTGTGTCTGTTCCTGTGTGTGTGTGTGTCTGTGTCTGTTTGTGTGTGTGTGTGTGTGTGTGTGTGTGTGTGTGTGTGTGTGTGTGTGTGTGTGTGTGTCTGTTCCTGTGTGTGTGTGTGTCTGTGTCTGTTTGTGTGTGTGTGTGTGTCTTTGCACATGTGTGTGTGTGTGTGTGTACGACGTGTATGTGTATGTGTGTGTGTGTGTGTTTGTGTGTGTGTGTGTGTTTTAAAGAGGGGGTTTTGCTATCAGTCCCGGGCCAGCAGAGAAAACAGGCGTAACGGAGAAGAGCCCTCGACTGACAGACAGAGGAGGAGCAACTTGTCATTTAGAAACGTCTCTCTTAAAAACCGCACTATACTACACATGATTTTTTAGCCATTTCTCTTGCTTTAAATGAGGTTTAAAAAGCTCAAAATTCCCCCTTAATGGTTCAAAACTATCTAATTTTAGTCACATATGCAGTGTGCACATTGTAAAGCTCATGATAAAACTATGGTGGTGTGTTTTTGAAGACGAAACTAGAAGAATGTGCCACACGCTCCCGGCGGTTTTTTTCGGGACCGTTTTATAATTCGTCTTCATTTAGACAACGATGACAAATTACCTTTCAGACTCGGCACAGGCCCCGCACTGTGCTTTGGAGCTTACAGTTTTCAAAACAAAGTTCAGTTAGCTACTGTAGCTAGGGAGTCAAAGACATCCTTTAAAAAAGTCCTTGTTTTGCCACTGTTAAATGCCACCAGAATTACAAATGTCTCCAACTCAATGACAATTTGGTAAGTATTTAAAGGTGGAGTCGCTTGTTTTCAAATATATATTTTGTTTACTTCAGAGAATATCTCCTCAAGACCCGCAACCTGTCTGGGCGCTGAAAAAATATGTTAACTATAGGCTTTGTAAATTATGCCCATTTACAAAGCCTAGGCTGTGTATTAACACTGGAAGATCCTTGTGTATACGCTGACATTTTCTTCCACTGTTAATACACGGCCTATGGGCTTTGTAAATGGGCATGTTGCTAGCTACAGTGGGTCCCCCTTTTGTTTGCGTACCAGTTTACAGAGCCTAGACTTTGTATTAACACTGGATTTTTTTTTCAGCGCACACACAGTACGGACAGGTAGCGGATTTTTGTCAACAACGTTCTCCAGAATCACTGACCCCACCTTTAACCCACCTTTTCGCCAAACTCTTTCCTGAGGCAGTATTTCTGATCAGTGTTTGGTGGAAGGTTCTGGAGAATGCTTGTTGACCAAATTCACTTTTTTATCAAATTCACTGAATATTTCCTCATGACCTGCTATCTGTCTGTGCGCTGACAACAAGCGTTCTCCAGAATCACTGACTCCACCTTTTAATCCACCTTTTAAAACCACCTTATTTCGCCTAGCTCTTTCCTGAGGTGATATTTCTTATCAGTGTTTCTTGTGCGGTTGTACTTTGTCCTTCAGAATCGCCTCCTCCAGCCAAAACAAGCTTTTTATCTATTGCATATTGATCCGTATTGATGGACACAGCAGCTCAGTAATAACATGGGCTCACAGGTCAGGACAGACAAACATGCAATCCATATAACACTGCTGGTTCTTTCTCAACATATGGACAGAATGGCTTGGATAAGAAGAAGTGCAATGATATTGATTAACATACCAGTGGGGTTTATCTGAAGAGAATTCGTCCTGGAAATGCTATCTATTTTGAACCGATTTCTAAAATTGTTTGCACATTTATACTAGATAGGATCTCAGAGTTCAATACACCTTCTAACCCTAACCCTTCCACTGGCGAAGTAGGTATTTTATCAATGAATAAATGATTAAAAACAATGATTTTCAAATACAGATAATTCCTTTAAAAAAAAAATGCCTCTGGTAGCAGTTATAAGGTTAACAGCTGGGAGATGTTACCGGCCTTTAATCAGTTAAGCACGGGGGTCAGTTGTGTGTGTCTGTGTGTGTGTGTCTGTGTGTGTGTGTGTGTGTGTGTGCGCGTGCGTGCGTGCGTGCGTGCGTGCGTGCGTGTGTGTGTGTGTGTGTGTGTGTGCGCGTGTGTGTGTGTAAGTGTGTGTGTGTGTAAGTGTGTGTGTGTGTGTGTGTGTGTGTGTGTGTGTGTGTGTGTGTGTGTGTGTGTGTGTGTGTGTGTGTGTGTGTGTGTGTGTGTGTGTGTGTGTGTGTGTGTGTGTGTGTGTGTGTGTGTGTGTGTGTGTGTGTGTGTGTGTGTGTGTATAAGTGTGTGTGTGTGTGTGTGTGTGTTACCGGCCCTAGTCAGTTAAGCACGGGGGGGTCAGCCGTGTCAATATTTTCCCATACCTGCCTTAGCATTGTCTCCCTTTATTTACCTTCCCCCCCCTCTCTCTCCTCTGGGGGATAACATTCCACCTCCGATCTTAAGATGGTTCCAGATCACTTAAACTCACTGACCACATGTCATAACTCTGCCTGGGATTACGGCCACATTCCCCACTTTATGGGCTAATGCTAACTTGTGGGAATGTGTGTGTGTGGGGGGTTGGGGGGGTGGGAGAGGAAAGGGATGTGTGTGTGTGTGTGGGAGTGTGAGTGAGTGGGTGAGTGGGTGGGGAGGGGGGCTTGTGTGAGTGAGTGAGTAAGTGTGAGTGTGCAGAGAGAGAGTGAGTGAGTGAGAGAGAGAGAGAGAGTGTGAGTGAGTGAGTGTGTGTGTGTGTGTATGTGTGGGGGGGTGGTTGTGTGTGTGTGTGTGTGTGTGAGAGTGAGTGAGTGAGTGAGTGAGTGAGTGTGAGTGTGAGAGAGAGAGTGAGTGAGTGAGTGAGTGAGTGAGTGAATGTGTGTATGTGTGTGTGAGTGAGTGAGTGAGTGAGTGAGTGAGTGAGTGTGAGTGTGAGAGAGAGAGTGAGTGAGTGAGTGAGTGAGTGAATGTGTGTATGTGTGTGAATGAGTGAGTGAGTGAGTGTGTTTTGTGTGTGTGTGTGTGTGTGTGTGTGTGAGAGAGAGTGAGTGAGTGAGTGAGTGAGTGAGTGAGTGAGTGAGTGAGTGTGAGTGAGTGAGTGAGTGAGTGAGTGAGTGAGTGTGTGAGTGAGTGAGTGAGTGAGTGAGTGAGTGTGTGTGTGTGTGTGTGTTTATACCAATTAGTTGGAGAAGAACCGCCTAGGATCAGACTTGGATGACGCTTTTCTATAAAGTTTATTTTTCAAATATCTTTAGACTGGGCTTTTATGAGCTAATATGAAAAGCCTTCTGATTCATTTAGACACATAATACAAGACTTCAAATAAGCATAAAGATACTCTTCTCTCATAAGTCTATGCAAATCTAATATGTTTAATGTTTTATGTATTAAAAGGTATTAAAAGGTCAGTGATTCTGGAGAATGCTTGTTGTCAAAATCACTTTTTTGTCAAAATCGGTGAATATCTCCCCACCGTCTGTTTTCTGTAAACGGGTATGTTTCTTGCCGTGGTGGGGCCCTCTCTGTTTAAAGCTGCAGTGTGTAGAATTCTGGGTTTTATTTCCTAGCAGATTTTGTAGAAAGTAATTATAATATCCATAAGTACATTTAATTTAGTGCATAATAACTGAATTTTTTTTTTAATTATTATTTTTTCCCTTAGAAAGGGTCTCATATATGTCCATATTTCTGCATATTTTGGACCAAGGCCTAGAGCCGCCATCTTGAAAATGTCATAGTTGGAATGTCATCAGGTGCATTGTTTAAAATGTAGAATTGAAGGCCACTGTAGCTTCTGTTATTATTCGAAAGGGTTGGGGTTACCCAGGGAGCATTGCATTCTAGAACTTTCTAGAACTTTCTTGATGATGTCATATTACACACTGCACCTTTAAATACCCTTTATTTAAATGCCTGTTTACAGAACCTAGCCTGTGTATTTACAGCATATTTCCTTTCCACGCACACACAGTAAAGACAGGTAGCGTGGACCATGAGGAGATATTCACTGATTTTCGACGAGAGAGTGATTTTGGCAACAAGCGTTCTCCAGAATCGCTGACTCCACCATTAATAAAGCACATCGTCATGGTGAATCCTTTTCATTTCATTTTCAGGTGGCACATTGTTTTAATATTTATTATTGTTTTGTTTTGTGGTTGCTAGGCGCTAATCTCTGTGTTGATTCTGCCCTTTCTTCAGCTGTCAATCACAGACACTGGGAGTCACTGTCTAAACGCTTCACCTCACACACACACACACACACACACACACACACACACACACACACACACACACACACACACACACACACACACACACACACACACACACACACACACACACACACACACACACACACACACCTCAGCTGCTCCTCTATCAACAACCGTTTCTGTGTGAGTTTAGTGATGTAAGTGCAAGACACAAGAAGTTTACACAACACATGTAAACACTCGGATAAAGGATGAACGAGGGTTTTATGTTGGTTTATGGTGTGTATATATGAGTATGTGTATTTATCTTATTGTATATGTTTTTGATTAGTGTGTATTTATTTGATTCGTACTTGCTCCTATTTTACGTCAAAGCACTTTGTAAACCACTGTTTTTAAGGGTCCTATATAAAAATAGATATATGCATTGTATAAATATATAAAATATAAAAAATCATAGTATATTAAGTTGTATTATTATTATTATTATTATTATTATTATTATTATTATTATTATTATTATTATTATTATTATTATTATTATGTTGTGAGTTGGTGATAGAGAATTTTCCCTGTTGTCCTGTTGAACTTAATTTGTAGTTTTAATTTCTTAATGCATTACCCAGGTATGGCTGGTTTTAATCTGTAAAGTGTTTGCTAATGGTCTTATATGGAAGCACTAATGTCACAGAAATCACACAATGAACGATTTTGAAAAAAATAATAGTAAAATGAATTTGAATTGTGTGTATTTTTTTTTCAAACATACATATAATTTACAAGTTAAAGGTGCAGTCAGTGATTCTGGAGAACGCTTGTTGTCAAAATCACTTTTTTCTCCAAAATCACCCACAATACTCTCTCAACACATAAAGTTCTCACACATAGATTTCCTACATTTTTTATTGCACTACAGTCACAGCTAAGACCAGTAAATTAGGCCAACAGGGATGTCATGTTGATATTAACATCCCAAATAATGACCATCTATTCTAGTGATTATAGCCGCAATATGAAGACAAATTCGCCCATAAACAATTTTTTTTTTAGTGCCGCAATTTATATAACACCTGACACACACACACACACACACACACACACACACACACACACACACACACACACACACACACACACACACACACACACACACACACACACACCTCAGCTGCTCCTCTATCAACAACCGTTTCTGTGTGAGTTTAGTGATGTAAGTGCAAGACACAAGAAGTTTACACAACACATGTAAACACTCGGATAAAGGATGAACGAGGGTTTTATGTTGGTTTATGGTGTGTATATATGAGTATGTGTATTTATCTTATTGTATATGTTTTTGATTAGTGTGTATTTATTTGATTCGTACTTGCTCCTATTTTACGTCAAAGCACTTTGTAAACCACTGTTTTTAAGGGTCCTATATAAAAATAGATATATGCATTGTATAAATATATAAAATATAAAAAATCATAGTATATTAAGTTGTATTATTTTATTATTATTATTATTATTATTATTATTATTATTATTATTATTATTATTATTATTATTATTATTATTATTATGTTGTGAGTTGGTGATAGAGAATTTTCCCTGTTGTCCTGTTGAACTTAATTTGTAGTTTTAATTTCTTAATGCATTACCCAGGTATGGCTGGTTTTAATCTGTAAAGTGTTTGCTAATGGTCTTATATGGAAGCACTAATGTCACAGAAATCACACAATGAACGATTTTGAAAAAAATAATAGTAAAATGAATTTGAATTGTGTGTATTTTTTTTTCAAACATACATATAATTTACAAGTTAAAGGTGCAGTCAGTGATTCTGGAGAACGCTTGTTGTCAAAATCACTTTTTTCTCCAAAATCACCCACAATACTCTCTCAACACATAAAGTTCTCACACATAGATTTCCTACATTTTTTATTGCACTACAGTCACAGCTAAGACCAGTAAATTAGGCCAACAGGGATGTCATGTCGATATTAACATCCCAAATAATGACCATCTATTCTAGTGATTATAGCCGCAATATGAAGACAAATTCGCCCATAAACAATTTTTTTTTAGTGCCGCAATTTATATAACACCTGACACACACACACACACACACACACACACACACACACACACACACACACACGCTCTCCCTACAATAAGGCCTGGAAATCAATAGAATACATTATGCATGTTGCAGATGAAGATGAAAAGCAGTATGAATACATTTGTGTGTGGTGCGTACGGACAGTTTGCTGTTGGCTTGAACTTTTAAAAACTGACGCCCGGTTGATTGTATGAAAGCCTGCCAGGGTTTTGGAGCCTATGGGTAAATCGATTGTTTACTTCACGGGGGCGTAAATAGATAGTTGACAATATGCAAATTAAAATGGTCATAGAGCAGCTTATGCCCCGCTGTACATTAAGTGCCTATAAATAACGTTTTAAATTAAAAATAAATACGATTTTGTTTTTCACGTAATGTATAACATGCGATTTCACAAGTCATAAAAGTACATAAAAAAAACTTTCTGAAACAGTCTAATTCTTCCTCTGATGATCATAAATCACGTGTAACAGAAAAAGAGACCATCACTGCAAAGAAAGCTGATTTTATATACTTTCACATCAAGTACACAGAAGCTCCATACACAAGTGCTCACTGATACAGGTTTCTATCAGCACACACACACACACACACACACACACACACACACACACACACACACACACACACACACACACACACACACACACACACACACACACACACACACACACACACACACACACACACACACACACACACACACAGCAGAAGAATCCCAGATATGCAGTGTTGAGCTGAGGTGGATAACAGCCTGGCGATCGGACCGGATATGTGACAGTCTTTAGATGCTTTAGTGTTGAATACTCTCTGCCCTCAGGGGGACAAGCTGCTACCTTCACAACACTGCCACTGTGTGTGTGTGTGTGTGTGTGTGTGTGTGTGTGTGTGTGTGTGTGTGTGTGTGTGTGTGTGTGTGTGTGTGTGTGTGTGTGTGTGTGAGAGTGAGTGAGTGAGTGAGTGAGTGAGTGAGTGAGTGAGTGTGTGTGTGTGTGTAGGGGGACTAGCTGCAACTTCACAACACTGCCACTGTGTGTGTGTGTGTGTGTGTGTGTGTGTGTGAGTGAGTGAGTGAGTGAGTGAGTGAGTGAGTGAGTGAGTGAGTGAGTGATTGTGTGTGTGTGTGTCACTGTGTGTCACTGTGTGTGTGAGTGTGTGTCACTGTGTGTGTGTGTGTGTGTGTGTGTGTGTGTGTGTGTGTGTGTGTGTGTGTGCGCTCAAGAAGACACTACATCAACAAACACAGGAAGTTTGTGAGTGCGATTGAGTCAGAGATAACTTACTAAACTTGTGGATGAAATTAAAAATATTTCCCTGCGCAGGTGCAAACTCAAAGTAAAAATCCCATTCATTTATTTTCTCCATATCGGATCCCAATTTTAGCCAAAATGACAGTCACACCTAGCCTGGCTCCGCCCGCCCGCCTACTTCCGGCCAAATTTTATTTGCCCTTCAGTCTGTCAGTCTGGGTGTACAGCCCATTTCCCAGTTTTGCTGGAGATTCGACAGCCGGTCCAATCAGCGAACAGAGCGAGTGGCTGAGAACGATGACGTCGAAGTCGCGCTCCAGTTTCAGTTGCCAGAAGCCGGCTCATGACACACGTGACGACCAAACGTTATGAGATTGGTTGGCTAATCCAGAGTGGCACTGGGCAGATCCAATAGTTTTAAACTTTAACAGACACCCGCCTTCATGAGTGAACGTTTGCCAATTAAAGCACTGCTAGACCTTCTGTACAAATGAAAGGAAGTACGATGGTCTGGTAGCACCAGGCTAAGTCACACCCATCTAAGGCAGACCTACCACAAGCTACCCAAGTGTGAAACGATGGTATATGCTCCAGTGCTTTGTCAATTTCAAATTTTTATTTATTTTTTGTGCCAAATGAAATGGGTTCTTTCAGCCACGAGTATTGATATACGTATTGATATAAGGAATTGTTGAAATGTCAATAGAGAGAGTTTTTGAATGGAGAAATGTAGTTCCCGAGCTGAAAAAGGGGCGACTGTGGCTCAGTTGGTAGAGCGGGTCGGCCGATAATCAAAGGGTTGGAGGTTCGATCCCCCCCCTGCCACCTGTGTGTGTCATGGTTGTTGTGTCCTTGGGCACAGGTCTCCCTTGAAAAAGAGTCTTCGGTCTCAATGGGATATAATATACCTGTTTAAATAAAGGTTAGAAAAAAATAAAGTGGGCATTCACTGTTGAGCTACATTTGCAGCATAGAAAAAAAAAATCTACACTGTGTTGTCAGACCATGTTCAGATGAAAGTGAACATATACTATTTGGCACAATCCAAAGCATTGAAATGATCAGAGCGCTAATATTCCATTAAACAAACAAGTGAGAATCATTAGTCGATCATAGAAACCATCTCATTAAAGCGAATTATAGTGATATTACTCCAAATCAATTTCTCACACTGGCAGCGGCCACATAGTCCCGCGGGTAATGGTGTGATTAACTATGGTGGTGGTACATCCCTAATTGGAAATAAACATATGAGAACATGATAGGGGAGTGTTTGCATGCATTGTGTATGGGGTTCACTGAAATTGCAGTTGCTGGTTACCTTGGAAACAGCAGAGAATGGCCCTTTATATTGGGTTTTAATGCATTTAAGACGAAAAGAGAAAAAGAATGGCTAAGGACAGGAGGTGTATAGTTAGCTGTGCAGTGGAGTCTTGTTTAAAACGTACTGTCTTTGCATTTTACTTCTAGGTATTTCATCTAGTTATCTTTTGGCATTTTCAAGCTTTATTAGACAGTACAGAGTTGAAATGGGGAGAGAGAGAGAGAGAGAGAGAGAGAGAGAGAGAGAGAGAGAGAGAGAGAGAGAGAGAGAGAGAGAGGGGGGGATGACCTGCAGTAAAGGTCCATGGGTCGGATTTGAACCCACGACCACTGCAACGAAGGCCGGAGCCGATATGGTATACGCGGGTTCAAATCCGACCCGTGGACCTTTACTGCAGGTCACCCCCCTCTCTCTGTCTGTCTCCCCATTTCAACTCTGTACTGTCTAATAAAGCTTGAAAATGCCAAAAAATA
>CM049408.1:27407500-27412500 GCA_026929865.2 Hyperoplus lanceolatus | reverse complement strand
TCTGTGCATGTTGCCTCTTCAGAGCAGTTGGAAGCCAATTCCTGAAGTGATTTCTACAAATTCTGCTAGGAAATAAAACCCAAAATTCTACATACTGCAGGTTTAAGAGAGATGCAAATGTTCGCATAATTAGTTAGATATTGCAACAATTGCATATTCATTCAAACATTTCTAAAACATAATTGTAATACTAAAAATACTTGTTTTAATGTAAGTAATCAACTGGCAAAGTTTCGTGATGATATCTATGAGTTAAAATGTGAAACCCATTCACATGCAGTGTCTCACCTTAACCCCAAATCAATATACCACTTCAGACAGATAATGAAACTGCAAGTCACAGCGACTCACACACACTCTCTCAGACACACACACACACACACACACACGCACACACACAGACAGACAGACAGACAGACAGACACACACACACACACACACACACACACACACACACACACACACACACACACACACACACACACACACACACACACACACACACACACACACAGACACACACCCTGTAAATCCCAAATACCTTTCGACTTCTTGACTTCAAAATAACCCGCGACAACTCATTTCTCTGGGAGCATAAATATGAACGAAGCCAAATTTGTTGCAAGCACACACATGTAAATTGGCAACGGACGTTTTAACAAATATGTTGCTCCACCGTTGAACTGTTGTAGACATCAAACGATCTGACGTTGCGCAATAGCCTTGGGGTCATCAGAAATCAATGCTAGCTTTGTTCGTAGCAAGAAAAACAACAAACGCTCTTTGTTTTATGTGCATACATATTCACCATGGTTAACTAGGGCACGTTTTTTATGACTTGAACGATTTTTAATTGCCAAACAAAGACGTTGGGGGGAAGTGTAGGATGTTTAATTCATAAAGCATATATTAGCGTTTGTATATTTTAAAAGAAAGGGGAAGTTGTTACAGAATGTTTTGTTTTCGTATGTTGTTAATGGTCAGATTTATGGCAGATTTTGTTCTTAAAAACATCCTGGAAATGCATTTTTAAGACCTGTAGATAGTAATAATAAAATAATAAAATGAAATAGGCGTTGTTTAAAATTTGTTCTGTAAAATCTAATTGTACACTAATTTGTTAAAAAAAAAGAAAAAAAAAGTAGTAGCCTATATTTGTTCTATATTATAAATCAAGATAATTTTTTTTGTGGGCAGGACATAACAAAACAAATTCATAAACCATATATGGGCATTTATGGAAGACAAAACTATAATACAGTTCCTATGAGCACCTTTAAAAAGAAAGCGCTTTGCATGTGTATCTTAAGTTGCAGGGCTGTAAGTGAGCTATCAAGGCCACTGCACTTAAGCGCTTTGAGTGCGAGAAAAGCTCTAGGCCTATATAAATTAAATATATTATTATTATTATTATTACTTCTGTCACCCAGAATGCATTGCAGCAAAGCTGTTCTGTGTGGGTGCAAAGAGGTCAGGAGCCTAAATTTGACACTGAAGCAAACCCATCAAAAAATCCTGTCAAAATCATAACAGTTGCCAAACATCACATCATGTCAAAATGGACAGATATCAAAAAATCATTCCAATATAGAATCCTCAGAGTTCTAATTCCTTCATTCCATTCCGTGTGAACAGCAGGTCGTCAGGTCAACACACAACACTCTGGCACCATCCTACTTTATTAAACTTTGTGGTTAGAAGCAATATGGCTCCCTCCACCTCAACGGGAGATTCCTGTAGAGTTATATACAAACATTTGGGGCGACTGTGGCTCAGTTGGTAGAGCAGGTCAGCCGATGATCAAAGGGTTGGAGGTTCGATCCCCGCCCTGCCCTGTGTTGTTGTGTCCTTGGGCAAGACAGTTCACCCACCTTGCCTCGTGTGAATGTCGATAGTTAGCCTGCTATCGGTGTATGAATGTGTGTGTGAATGGTAACGTGTAAATGGGAACAGGTCTCCCTTGCAAAAGAGTCTTCGGACTCAATGGGATATACCTGTATAAATAAAGGTTAAAAAAAAAAAAAATTAGTTCCTTTAATTAGGGTTGAGACTGTTTCAGAAATATTAAAATGTTCCCAAAAAGTGTGACCCATTCAATCCACGTATTTAGAAACATGTGTTCCCTTAATTAAGGATAGGGGCGAAAGTGCAAAGTAATTGGCGTAGACAGCTATTACTCTTACAACACACTTGTTTACAGAGCCTAGGCTGTGTATCAACACCAGATTTTTTCTTCAGTGCAAACACAGTATTTAGCAGAACAGGTTTTGCTGTTCTGTCTATGTGCATTCTCTAGAATCACTGACTCCACCTTTAAAGAGAGAACATGTTGGCAAAGCACGTGGCCAGGTACACACGGACAGACACATATATTCACAAAGAGACAGGCAGACAGGCAGACAGGTAGAGAGACAGGCAGACAGGTAGACAGGCAGACAGGCAGACAGAGAGACAGGCAGACAGGTAGACAGGCAGACAGGTAGACAGGCAGACAGGCAGACAGGAAGACAGGTAGGCAGAGAGACAGGCAGACAGGTAGACAGGCAGACAGGCAGAGAGACAGGCAGACAGGTGGACAGGTAGACAGGCAGACAGGCAGACAGGCAGACAGGTAGACAGGCAGAGAGACAGGCAGACAGGAAGACAGGTAGGCAGAGAGACAGGCAGACAGGTAGACAGGCAGACAGGCAGAGAGACAGGCAGACAGGTAGACAGGTAGACAGATAGACAGGCAGACAGGCAGACAGGCAGACAGGTAGACAGGCAGACAGGCAGACAGAGAGACAGGCAGACAGGTAGACAGGCAGACAGAGAGACAGGCAGACAGGTAGACAGGCAGACAGGCAGAGAGACAGGCAGACAGGAAGACAGGTAGGCAGAGAGACAGGCAGACAGGTAGACAGGCAGACAGGCAGAGAGACAGGCAGACAGGCAGACAGGCAGAGAGACAGGTAGACAGGCAGACAGGTAGACAGGCAGACAGGCAGACAGGCAGAGAGACAGGTAGACAGGCAGACAGGCAGACAGGCAGAGAGACAGGTAGACAGGCAGACAGGCAGACAGGCAGAGAGACAGGTAGACAGGCAGACAGGTAGACAGGTAGACAGGCAGACAGGCAGAGAGACAGGTAGATAGGCAGACAGGCAGACAGGTAGACAGGCAGACAGGTAGACAGGTAGACAGGTAGACAGGCAGACAGCTATTACTCTTACAAAAGCAGTGATCAACTCAGCGGTAATTATCTATAGGCAGCAAGTAGAAGGCTGCGTTCTAAAAAACCTTTCGCTCACACCACTGACACACACGCACGCACGCACGCACGCACGCACACACACACACACACACACACACACACACACACACACACACACACACACACAGACTACTGACAGCTCATTAATCTCTCGCTCAGCCCAAACCTGTTCCTACAGCCCTGACACATACCTGAGTGGTGACAGGGGATAGAAGCATTCACCCGTAGAACTAAAGAGGAATCAGCAGCTTCTCTTGTTTACATAAATCACCTTATCAGATCGGACGTGAGTCAGATTAATAGCTGCAGTGAACTGATGGGTTTGAATCTGTCACTCAAGAGGATATTTCTGCTTTTTTTTTTTTTTTGGCAATTTCAAGCTTTATTAGACAGTACAGAGTTGAAATGGGGAGACAGAGAGAGAGAGAGAGAGAGAGAGAGAGAGAGAGAGAGAGAGAGAGAGGGGGGGATGACCTGCAGTAAAGGTCCACGGGTCGGATTTGAACCCGCGACCACTGCAACGAAGGCCGGAGGCAACATGGTACACGCTCTATCCACTACGTCACTGGAGCACCCAAGCTACTTATGCATTTGACAAGATAAATGCACGAAGATAAATGTTTCACTGTTAAAGGTGGAGTCAGTGATTCTGGAGAACGCTTGTTGTCAATTTTTTTGTTTGTGCCTGTACGTACTGTGTGCGCGCTGAAAAAAATTCCAGTGTTAATACGCAGCCTAGGCTCTGTAAACCAGTATAGCCTTGGTATAGCCTATGTATAGTTTTGTGGAGCTGATATAGGCTCAATCGACTTTGTGTCAACTCGTTTGGCGATGGCTCGAATGTAACTGAGAATGAAAATGTAACTGACTATGAAAAAGTTACGCACTATAGCTTTAAAACAAAGGAAATTAATGAAAATATGAAACAAGCTCTTCTGTAGACACGTTTAAAGCTCTTCAATGATCATGTGTTGAGACTGCTAGACAGATTTTTTTGCCTCCTAAGAAGCGATTCCAAATAGTAAACTAAAACCAGATGCTGTTGATACAGTATAGTGAGTTCATTTTCAGGCTCCTAACTACTGACACACACACACACACACACACACACACACACACAGAGACACACACACACAGACACACACACACACACACACACACACACACACACACAGACACACACACACACACACACACACACACACACACACACACACACACACACACACACACACACACACACACACACACACACACACACACACACACACACACACGGACAGACAGACAGACAGACAGACAGACAGACAGAGAGACACACACACACACACACACACACGGACAGACAGACAGACAGACAGACAGACAGACAGACAGACAGAGACACACACACACACACACACACACACACACACACACACACACACAGACAGACACACATTGTGTAAAACAACAATAAAACGATGTCTGTTTGGCTGGGTGGCATGCAGTAAACAGACTGGCATGTGAGCCTACTGCTGACTGCTGCTTGGAGAGCTTCCAGTCATTGTTAACTACAACATGTATATACTATATACTAAAAGCCCTACTAACGTCCTCCCTCCTACATACTCAATGTGTATATAATATACTAAAAACCCTATTAACGTCCTCCCTCCAACATACTCAACATGTATATACTATATACTAAAAGCCCTACTAACGTCCTCCCTCCTACATACTCAACATGTATATACTATATACTAAA
>CM049408.1:27395000-27402500 GCA_026929865.2 Hyperoplus lanceolatus | reverse complement strand
TGGCATCATCCACCACTGCCTCAAGTCTTTCCACAATATCAAGTGATGAGGTGAAGATGTATTTAGTTATTTATTCTATAGTACTTCTTCTTCTTGGTCTTCCAACAGGTGCATTTCCCCAGGACGCCCCCTAAATATATAAAAACTCATAAGGCGGTTAAGTTTGTCCATTCTGTGCTACTGTAGAATCATGGCAGTGCAAAATGGCGGCCTCAGCGCCCCGCTCCTATGTAGATATAAAAGGCTCATTCTAAAGGAAAAATAAATAAATATTTTCAAGCGATTATACACTAATTAAAACACACTTCTGAATATTACATTCCATTTCTACCAATTGAAAGATGCCAATATATTCTACACACCGCTCCTTTAACACACTTGTCACAGGTTAAATGCGTTCTCTGTGCTAGAGAGAGCGAAACGAAAAAAGACTCCAGGAGTGTTCCAGCACAAAGTAGCCAGTCAGGGAAACAATGAGAAGATTGTGATTCTGTGAATTCTACTGGACGAATTCCCCTGGAGCCAAAGTGGAGGTATTTTTATATAAACCTCCTAAATGCCTCTGTGTGTGTGTGTGTGTGTGTGTGTGTGTGTGTGTGTGTGTGTGTGTGTGTGTGTGTGTGTGTGTGTGTGTGTGTGTGTGTGTGTGTGTGTGTGTGTGTGTGTGTGTGTGTGTGTGTGTGTGTGTGTGTGTGTATGTGTGTGCGTGTGTGTGTGTGTGTGTAGCAGCAGCTGCAGTAGTTGTGTGGTGTTGATGGAAAATAAGTTTTATGTCCCAATAAAAAGTTGGTTTTACTGCAGACTAACTGGTGCGTATTTATATCTATAAAAATTTAAAAAATAGCAGGGTGACGGACTGGGGCCTGTTGCATGTTTTGTAATGCAGAGAAATGTGCTCATGTGTGGATTAAAGGTGCACTATGTAGTTTCAGAGGAGGGGGGTTTGTTTACATTTGAAGAGCCTGCAGTTAGTTAAGTTAGTTGGTTGACGCAAAGTTGATTAAGCCTATCAGCTCCACAAAACTCTCTCTGTATTTCTCAGTATGGCAGCGTTTACAAAATGGTGCCCCCCCCTCCCACACCTCCTGACACTGGTGCAGGAGCTCAAGAAGAGCCCAAGAAATGTTTCAGTTGTTGATTCTACTTCTAAGAGAAAACCTGGACGTGCAGCAGAAGGTATAACATCCAACGCGTGATCACTGAAGGCTTTACCTCATGTAGAATGGCTGAAAGTGTTGTTGTAAGTACTCAGAACTCCTTATGGGGAGACAGAAGTTGGCCAAAACAAGACTATTTAACACTTTTAATTTACCCACAAAATTGAAATGTGAGTGGACTTTCAAGATGTTGTTTTTTAGTCTGTCTTCTCAGTTTAAAAAAAAAAAGTTAACACATTTATTTTTTACCAATTTTCTCAGTTTTATTTTGAAATTAAAAAGTACCAGGCACCTCTGTCCAGGTTTCATAGTGATGTCCAGTTAACAATGGGCCAAAACAAGACTATTTAATACTTGTAATTTACCAACACAATTTAAAATGAGAGTGGGCTTTCAAGTAGTTGTTTTTGATTCTCTCTTCTCTTCTCGTTTTTTTTTTAAATTGTTTTTACCAAATTCTTTTTAACCAGTTTTATTTTGAAGGCAGAAACTACCCAGCACCTCCGTCCAGGTCTTGTGGTGTTGTCCAGTAATAGGACGGGGCTTAAGTGATTCCATTCGGGGGCCCACAGGGATGACAGGGAGACAAACACGTCCTAAACTGGGCTCTGCAAACACCCGCCCTGTGGTAACCACGGCCGAGGCACAGCTGCATTTCCCCAAAATGGCAGAGCGAAAAAGGGCTGCGTTTGGTTCTTGTGTGAAAGTATATAGCTGTTATTCGGGATGCTTAACCATGTGTTTTCTATGTGTGTGTGTGTGTGTGTGTGTGTGTGTCGTGTGTGTGTTGTTTGAGTGTATGTGTGTGTATGTATGACTCTCTGAGTGTATACGTGTTTGTGTGTGTGTATGTATGACTCTCTGAGTGTATGTGTGTCGGGGTATTTGGGCAGCATGTTATTCCGGTTTGCTGAGCTATAAGTGGACAGCGTTTTACCGTAAGCTGCGACCAAACCATTGGCTGCACTTTACGGGATGCACCCCACAGCTACTGACGCGAGAGAGAATGGTCACTGTATGATGGCAAACAGACACAGTGTGAGTGTGTGTGTGTGTGTGTGTGTGTGTGTGTGTGTGTGTGTGTGTGTGTGTGTGTGTGTGTGTGTGTGTGTGTGTGTGTGTGTGTGTGTGTGTGTGTGTGCATGGTGGATGCATTGCAAAAACAAAAAAAACCCATCATGTTATTTTGTTAATTTCAAGTAAGATTTTTTTTTTTTTAAAGATTTTTCAAGCTTTATTACAGTACAAAGTTGAAATGGGGAGACAGAGAGAGAGAGAGAGAGAGGGGATGACCTGCAGTAAGGGTCCACGGGTCGGATTTGAACCCACGACCACTGCAACGAAGGCCGGAGACGATATGGTACGCGCTCTATCCACTACACAACCGGAGCGCCCCAATACATTTTTTTAAAAATATTTCGTGCCTTGCGAAAGTAAAGAATAAGCCACAATTTTCTCTAATTGATTTGAAACAATACCGAAAAAAACAGGGAAAAAGTTGTCAAGGAGTAAATTATAGACACAAATGTTTTTGCATTTAGCATGTTTCAAGACTGTAGTCAATGTACCACGCTACCATTCAAACTTGTCAAAATGACGATAAAACTTACCCCATCCCAAGAGGGGAATTCAGCCTTTCAACAGACCAGAGAACTCGATAAAAACAACAGATAAACACATATTAAAAAAGTATGTCGCAATTCACTGTCGTTTTAGTTACAAACAATGACATGATAATTGAAACAAAATGTCGCCACCAAAAAAATAAAAAAAAAATCTCGTAAAAAAATGCAAGAATACTCGGGGGGTTTTGACTGTTATTAAAGCAACTACACAACACATTGAGTTTGTCATTTGAAAACCAGTATTTCATTTTTGGATTTCCTCATCCTTCGTCTTGATTTGATTTGCGGTCGTCTTCACGTTGACTAATATAGTGGGGCATGAAATGACACAATGTCTGTCCTGGATATGGAATGCAGCCCGGATAACTTATAACTCCCCACAGAAAGACACTAACTAACGTACTGTCAAACTCACCCAGAACACTGTCTGTCTGTCCGTCCGTCCGTCCGTCCGTCCGTCCGTCCGTCCGTCCGTCCGTCCGTCCGTCCATCTATCTATCTATCTATCTATCTATCTATCTATCTATCTATCTATCTATCTATCTATCTATCTATCTATCTATCTATCTATCTATCTATCTATCCATCTGTACACCATCACCCACACACCTACAGTGTACTTTTCACATTAATTTTGCAGCGAGCATTTGAAGACACTGTATTTTTTTCACAAAATATAATGAGACCATACTGTTCCATTTTCAGGACACTCAGAAAGTTAAACATTTTAGACGCTGTTTGAAAGGACTCTTGCAGTTGGATTCACCCCTAAATAAATCCGCAAAACATCATTAAAGGCGCACTGTGTAACTTTGTGTGTGTCAGAGAAGTGAAGGTTTTCTAAAGGTATATTCTCATAACTGAATAAACAAACTTTCCTCACAGGAAAATGTGATCCCTGGAACACTGTTTGAAGTTAGAAAGCTTCCTAAAAAGTTACTGTTTCACTGTTGTTGTTTACAGCAGCAGGGCCCACAGTTTGGTTTACAAACATATCCTAGTCTTACTTTTGGTTCCAGGGTCCTCAAGTATGAGTATGGACACACACACACACACACACACACACACACACACACACACACACACACACACACACACACACACACACACACACACACACACACACACACACACACACACACAGAGTCAGCAAAGGCCCTGCAGGCTTCTCATTAAAAGCTCTACTTTTGGCATCTAATAATATTTGCATAACAGAATATCTTTGCTCAGTTTAAAAGTCTGTTGCGTTTCCACCCAAAAAAGTTGCCCTGTAGTTAAATGTTCTGCTTTGTGTTTTAGCTCTGTCCATACTCAAGTGTGTGTGTGTGTGTGTGTGTGTGTGTGTGTGTGTGTGTGTGGCGTGCGTGCCTGTGTGTGTGTGTGTGTGTGTGTGTGTGTACGTGCGTGCCTGTGTGTGTGTGTGTGTGTGTGTGTGTGTGTGTGTGTGTGTGTGTCTAGCCAAAAGATGAATAATGTGCATTGCAAGCTTGAATGCACTGATGCTTTTCACTTTATGAAAACATAAAAAAATTAAAGACTCCTTTTGGAACATATTGAAAGTATTCATAAATCACCCCACCCTCTTCTTAAGCCCCATGAGTGTGTCTGTGTGTGTGTGTGTGTGTGTGTGTGTGTGTGTGTGTGTGTGTGTGTGTGTGTGTGTGTGTGTGTGTGTGTGTGTGTGTGTGTGTGTGTGTGTGTGTGTGTGTGTGTGTGTGTGTGTGTGTGTGTCTGTGTGTGATGTGTTAGTGTGTTTGATATGAATTTGTGTGTGTGTATGTGTGTGTGATATGTCTGTGTTATGTGTCTGTGTGTGTGTGTGTGTGTGTGTGTGTATTGTGATGACATATAGCCGCCCCTTCAATAAAGTATGACAGACCACCCAGACCACCCACACAGGCTAAACGCTACGTAAGCTAACTCTCTCTGATACTTAAGGCTGAGGACATTTTTATTTCACCACAAACAAAGAAATAGCAACAACCGCAAAAATGTCTAACATGGGGAAGTGGAGCGGAGATTATTTTTGTGTCTCGACGCTTGAAGATTCAAAAATTACACACTAAAGCTTTAAAGTAGCTTTAAATCATTCTTGCTTTGTAATTTAAAATACTATCTGTTGACATTCGTGTTGTGGTTTGAAAATGAAACTGGAGCACAACAACGGACTAATGTTATATTATGTATTTCGTTATGCTCTGAGATGAGAGACTAGTGAAAAGCCATCTTTCCATCCGCAACTACCACAAGCGGCAAATTGTACTTGTTGACATTTTTGCAATGACAGACAGTAGTGTGGTGCCTGGAACACCAAGTAATTTTAAATTGATGCAAAACCTTTTTTTTAGTTTTTCTTTAAGATAATGTTTTGGCATTTTCAAGCTTTATTAGACAGTACAGAGTTGAAATGGGGAGACAGAGACAGAGAGAGAGAGGGGGGATGACCTGCAGTAAAGGTCCACGGGTCGGATTTTAACCCGCGACCACTGCAACGAAGGCGGGAGCCAATATATACAGGTCCTTCTCATATAATTAGCATATTGTGATAAAGTTCAATATTTTCTGTAATGTACTGATAAACATTAGACTTTCATATATTTTAGATTCATTACACACAACTGAAGTAGTTCAAGCCTTTTGTTGTTTTAATATTGATGATTTTGGCAAAAAAGTAAAGAAAAACCAAAAATCCCTATCTCAAAAAATTAGCATATTTCATCCGACCAATAAAAGAAAAGTGTTTTTAATACAAAAAAGTCAACCTTCAAATAATTATGTTCAGTTATGCACTCAATACTTGGTCGGGAATCCTTTCGCAGAAATGACTGCTTCAATGCGGCGTGGCATGGAGGCAATCAGCCTGTGGCACTGCTGAGGTGTTATGAGGCCCAGGATGCTTCGATAGCGGCCTTAAGCTCATCCACAGTGTTGGGTCTGGTGTCTCTCAACTTCCTCTTCACAATATCCCACAGATTATCTATGGGGTTCAGGTCAGGAGAGTTGGCAGGCCAATTGAGCACAGTAATATCATGGTCAGTAAACCATTTACCAGTGGTTTTGGCACTGTGAGCAGGTGCCAGGTCTTGTTGAAAAATGAAATCTTCATCTCCATAAAGCTTTTCAGCAGATGGAAGCATGAAGTGCTCCAAAATCTCCTGATAGCTAGCTGCATTGACCCTGCCTTTGATAAAACACAGTGGACCAACACCAGCAGCTGACATGGCACCCCAGACCATCACTGACTGTGGGTACTTGACACTGGACTTCAGGCAGTTTGGCATTTCCTTCTCCCCAGTCTTCCTCCAGACTCTGGCACCTTGATTTCCGAATGACAAAAAAGTACTTTGGACCACTGAGCAACAGTCCAGTGCTGCTTCTCTGTAGCCCAGGTCAGGCGCTTCTGCCGCTGTTTCTGGTTCAAAAGTGGCTTGACCTGGGGAATGCGGCACCTGTAGCCCATTTCCTGCACACGCCTGTGCACGGTGGCTCTGGATGTTTCTACTCCAGACTCAGTCCACTGCTTCCGCAGGTCCCCCAAGGTCTGGAATCGGCCCTTCTCCACAATCCTCCTCAGGGTCCGGTCACCTCTTCTGGTTGTGCAGCGTTTTCTGCCACACTTTTTCCTTCCCACAGACTTCCCACTGAGGTGCCTTGATACAGCACTCTGGGAACAGCCTATTCGCTCAGAAATGTCTTTCTGTGTCTTACCCTCTTGCTTGAGGGTCTCAATGATGGCCTTCTGGACAGCAGTCAGGTCGGCAGTCTTACCCATGATTGCGGTTTTGAGTAATGAACCAGGCTGGGACCTTTTAAAAGCCTCAGGAAACTTTTGCAGGTGTTTAGAGTTAATTAGTTGATTCAGATGATTAGGTTAAGAGCTCGTTTAGAGTACCTTTTACTGATATGCTAATTTTTTGAGATAGGAATTTGGGGTTTTCATGAGCTGTATGCCAAAATCATCAGTATTAAAACAACAAAAGACCTGAAATATTTCAGTTGGTGTGCAATGAATCTAAAATATACGAAAGTTCAATTATTATCATTACATTATGGAAAATAATCAACTTTATCACAATATGCTAATTATATGAGAAGGACCTGTATATGGTACACGCTCGATCCACTATGCCACTGTAATGTATAATATATAATATATAATATATAAATATATAATATATATATAATATATAACATATAACATATAATATATAATATATAACATATAATATACAACATATAGAATATAATATATAACATATAAAATATATAAACATTGTGCTTTTGCCTTCTCCATCTCAAACTACTCTGTTTCTTATTTAGTATAATTGGATGCTTTATATATGTCTGTTTTTTATCTTTGTGTTTTCATAATTTTCTTCATTTTTTTGTAATTTTCAATTTTAATTTTAAATATTTGGAATGTTTTTCTAGATAAATGAAGACATAAAATCAGACATTTTGCTCACACCTTAGCATGGAGCATTCGAGAGTGAATTAAACGCTGTATTTACTTTGCTAATTACCATGTGCAAAAACTAACAGCCAAAGCTTTCCTCATGCTCAACACCCAATTAGGAACCACTTATGTAAATGAAGTAAGACACGGTTTAGCAATCAGAATACCTTAGGCTTGATGTTGAGTTAAAACATATTGCAAATGTCTGCTTGTTAAAACATATTGCAAGCTGTTCGTTCAGCCTTTGATTCTCGAATGCAGA
>CM049408.1:27380000-27387500 GCA_026929865.2 Hyperoplus lanceolatus | reverse complement strand
ACACACACACACTGCATCGTTCTCTAAACCTATCCAGAGTTTTTTTTCTTAGGCCCTACTACTCATTTAGTGAGAAGAGACATAAAAGTGTTCACATGGTAACACAAAAGAAAGAGGACAATATTTTGGGTGACACAATAGGAAATGAGTTAGGGTCTCAATGTGTGTGTGTGTGTGTGTGTGTGTGTGTGTGTGTGTGTGTGTGTGTGTGTGTGTGTGTGTGTGTGTGTGTGTGTGCGTGTGTGTGTGTGTGCAACCTTAAGGTATTCCTGCTTGACGCACTAGTCCCTCTCCTTAAAGCCCTGGAATGCAGAATCCAATAAGTAAATGACTCTTTCTCCTCAAGTGCTTTTCTCTCCGAAATAATTAGCTTTGAGTTTTACTGGAGTTGGTCTGTCTGGGCTTCTGTACTTTTGGAGAGCTGTTTAACAGTCAGAATACTTGGTCTAGTGTAGGAAGAGAGAGAGAGGCAGACAGACAGACAGACAGACAGACAGACAGACAGACAGACAGACAGACAGACAGACAGACAGGCAGGCAGGTGGACAGACAGACACAGTGCTAGGTAAGACTGTCATTGAATGAAGTCCTTATCGAATAGAAATCTTTGTATCGAACGATTAGAACAAATTGATTAAAATAATAACAAAAATTCAAAAAATCGAACGCTAAATTCAACATATCAAACACTAGACCCGTTTGAAAAGTGGTAGGAATAAACATGGGCTTGTAATTATACTGTAATTATACTGTAAGACAAGGAGTATATACAGTAAACATATACAAGGTGGCTCTTTCCAGGGGCAGTATGTGTGTGTGTGTGTGTGTGTGTGTGTGTGTGTGTGTGTGTGTGTGTGTGTGTGTGTGTGTGTGTGTGTGTGTGTGTGTGTGTGTGTGAAAGGACATGTAAACGGTGGCATATTTCATGGTTGTAATTGAAGGTTGCAAAAGCTGTAATTGAACCCCTACCTTGTCAAACATATTTTGGGTTTACAGTTTTGGGTAGTTTTTTAAAGGGTGTGCGTGTGCCTGTGTGTGTGTGTGTGTGTGTGTGTGTGTGTGTGTGTGTGTGTGTGTGTGTGTGTGTGTGTGTGTGTGTCTTTCCCCGGGAGAAATAATTATCAAAACCTGAATGAACTGTATGAATTACATCAGAAATGAACAATGTACAAGCTCTGTGAGGTTTCCACTCTCAGTCAAAATGGAGTGATTCAATATTCGCCAAAACTTACTGTATTCATGAGAGTGTGACACCAATAGGTTTGGGTTACAGTTCAAAGCAGTGGTGTAGTGGTATCTGCAGAAGTGGGTGTACTCTAATGTTAATTTATGCACCCCAAAAAGTGTTGTACCCTATTTTATAAATAGTGATGTTAGAATAATTACTCTTGCATATCGTCACCCTCTTAAAATAATGGCCTAAGTCATTTTTTCAGAGTTTTCAGGAAACACAAAAAACTTAACCAAAGATTGAATATATGATATTCATTAATAATTTCACTCAAACAGGTTATGTCAAAAGATGACTCTTGACATTGTAATAACAATTACTGTCAATTATGTAAGATATTAGGAATAAACCCTTTATATTAATGTTTAACGTGTGACTTAAGCCATTTTACACACTTGTGAAATGTCCTTGAAAAAAAAAAATGAACAGTAAATTTTGACATAGGCAAAATAAAATGGCCTAAAACACACTCTTGACGTTCTGGTAATATGGTATAATGGCCTATGTCAAGTAAAATCACATGATCTGTTCTACTGAGGAATTAGGCCATTTTACCAGAGGTGGCCAGCATCATAAGGAGTTGATTTAAGCAAAAAAATCATTTTAGCCAAAAAGTGACTTAGGCCATTATTTTAAGAGGGTGACGATATGTGAAGTATTGTTTTAACATTTTATACACAAAATAATGACTCAAAAAGCACAATAAATAAGCATTGTCAATGGCTGCAGCACTAGATTACATATATAACTCAATCACCTAGGCCCTTATTTTAAGAGGGTGACGATATTAAGTTCAGCAAAAAATGCACAACTAGGATACATTTGCAATGAACTTTTCTTCAAGGAGTAACTATCATATCACTACTGTAGAGTAGATAATTATGCATCCTGGTTTACCCTCACCAAGTATAGGACAAACACCCTGTATTATAAATAGTGACGTTAGACTACTTTTGAAATTGAGCGGGATTATTTTTGAGCGGGATTACTTTCATTTATTTTTTCTTTCAAATCTTGTGTGTCTTTAAGTTCAACCAACAATGTGCCACTAGTGTACATACCTTAAGGGGGTATTTAGAGGTTGGTTAAAAAGTGACAGGAAAGAAGTAGGTTTATACACACATTTATGACATGGCACTTATAAATCCTGTGTTCTGATTGGTCAATCACAGCATTCTACAGGTCTGTAATTTCCAGCAAGACAGACTCTCGCTGTCAAGGGTTTAATGACCGTTGCTAAGGGCCTATATGTCATAGTTTTGATGGATAGACACAAACAGGGCTACTACTCGTTCAGAAAACAATGGAATACTTTTTTATACTTTGTCATGGTTAATATCTGAGAGGACTCCAGTCAAGACGACGAGTGTACGTTTTGGTCGCATATTGACAGTTAGCTACAGTAGCCGGCAATGTTGGCCAGCACATTTTCAGAAAAAAGGAAAAATTCCCGCCCAAAAAATAGGGGTGATCTCCAAATGATCAAAGTGCTGAGGTGTCAAACAGGTGCTATAACAAAACCCCTGAGCCACACAAAGCCCAGTCTTTACACACACACACACACACACACACACACACACACACACACACACACACACACACACACACACACACACACACACACACACACACACACACACACACACACACACACACACACACACAAAGCAGTCTGGGATTACACTCATTCTTTGATTGGTTTTTCCCGGACGATTTTGATCATTTGCCGACCACTTCTCGCTCTCTCTCTCTCTCCATCTCTCTCTCTTTCCCTCTCTCTCCCTCTCTCCCCCTCTCTCTCTCTCTCTCACTTTCTCTGTCTCTCTCTTTCTCTGTCTCTCTGTCTCTCTCTCTGTCTCTCTCTGTGTGTTTATGCGTGTGTGTGTGTGTGTCTCTCTCTCTCTCTCTCTCTGTGTATGTGTGTGTGTGTCTCTCTCTTTCTCTCTCTCTCTCCCTCTCTGTGTGTGTGTGTGAGTGTGTGTGTGTGTGTGTGTGTGTGTCTCACTCTCTCTCTCTTTGTGTTCCTCTCTCTCTCTCTCTCTCTCTCTCTCTCTCTCTCTGCCACTTGTAGTGAGTGTGTGGAGTGGTGTGTGTTGGTTCACAGCCATCTGCAGAGTGAATGAAGCTGACTAAACCCTGGATTTGGCCCATTGTTCCCTTTCCCGAGAGCCCTGGACTGGATTGGATTGGAGAGGCTGTTTTTTTGTTGCCGCACCTCGACACTACAGTTATGTGGCAAGACTGTGTGTGTGTGTGTATGTGTGTGTGTGTGTGTGTGTGTGTGTGTGTGTGTGTGTGTGTGTGTGTGTGTGTGTGTGTGTGAGAGAGAGAGCACCCTGGATTTGATTGGAGAGGCCTTTTTTTTTTTTTTTTTTGCGCAAATAATTCTCTCCTGTTTGACGACCATCTGTTTGCCCCTGGTGTTAACGCAGACACAGTCACCTCCACACTACAGCTATGTGGCAGTGTGTGTGTGTGTGTGCGCGCGCGTGTGTGTGTGTGTGTGTGTGTCTGTGTGTGTGTCTGTGTTGTGCGTGAAAGGACGGATGTACTGAGTTACCACATAGGAATTGAAATTAGAAAAAATAATAATAATATAATATAATTTAGTAATGAAATGTATTCCCTTTTGGTGAGGAGCGGACACAGATTTTTGGTGGGAAAACACAGACTGAAATTGAACATGTGTCACAGGCTAATGTTGTTGTCACTGTAATAGTTCTTAAATAGCCTAGAGGAATTCTAAATTGTTTCTAAAACAGTCTAATTGTTCCTCTGATGATCATCAATGACCTGTAACAGCAAACGAGACCATCAGCTAAATGAATGGCTGTAACACTCACTATAGTATATATGTTTTGTTCTTTAAATACATACACAAACAGCAATGTCAAATTACATTTGCATTCTAGGTGTACCTTGAAAAAAAAAAAAAGGTTTATCCACCCGTAACGTCTATGCCACATTTCTAAGGCTCCTTGACGTCAATTTGCAAAGCTGATAGTTACCAAGAAAGGCTGTCTCTCTCGCACACACACACACACACGCACGCACGCACACACACGCACACACACACACACACACACACACACACACACACACACACACACACACACGTACCTCCCTCAAAAAAGATTGAAGTCTTCAAGCCCAGACTTTGTTAACCTTAATGAAATTTCGCCTAAATTGGGAAAACTTCTTCAGCCCTCTGATTTATTTTCGCAGGATTGCTGCTAACTGAATGTGACATGTTAAATCAGTGGAGTTCCCATTAAAGTCTTCCTGGATTGGCATCAATTGGACTAGATTCAATCTTGCTGAACCCATTACAAACTCAAATTACTATAGACTTTAATTGAAAGGTGTTACGAGGAACTTTTAAATATTTCTGAAACAGTCTCATTTTTTCCTCTGATGATCATAAATGACATGTAACAGCAAGTGATCAATGCAAAGAGAATGCTATTTTTATATAGTTTTTCTTAATGCCTTTGTCATGGGTATACGCTCACCCAGGAACAACAGCTGGCGTGGTAAAAACACTACCGCTTTTGTCCAAAGGGGGTGCAAGACTTAACACAAACTGAAAGTTCCTTGTAGCACCTTTTAAGAAGACATTTTGGTCCACACATCAACCCTCCCACTCTCAAATTTGAAGTGAATTACTTCTGTACTGGGACCGCCCTGAGCTAGTGTGTGTAGTGTGTGTTGTGAGTTGAGTGTGTGGGGGGGTGAATGATCATACTAGTCCGAACACAATAGCACAATAGCTAATCCGGTAGCTAAACAACTGAAAGCCCTGCATGATCTGTGGCACACACACGCACGCACGCACACACACACACACACACACACACACACACACACACACACACACACACACACACACACACACACACACACACACACACACACACACACACACACACAAACACACACACACACTCACACACACACACACTCTCTGATCCGGGCTGTGTGAACGGTAGTCACGACTTGTATTGGGGAGCGCTGGATGAGTGAAACACAAAACCCCAGAGCTACACCGGTCACATAGCGCCACATTCACACCTCTTCATTTGGTCATTGATATATAGGCAAAATGAGGTATGATACTATGATACTGAATGATAATGTCTCTCTCTCTCTCTCTGTCTGTCTGTCTGTCTCTCTCTCTCTCTCTCTGTCTGTCTGTCTCTCTCTCTCTCTCTCTGTCTGTCTGTCTCTCTCTCTCTCTGTACTTTATAGTACCTTTATCTACCTGCCCAGATCTGCAAGGAAAGATAGGCCTACATCCAATGCTTACAGTAAGCCTAAAATCAGTGATGATCACTGTGTTAAACAGAACATTTATAAAATAAAGCACTCTCTCTCTCTGTCTCTCTGTCTGTGTATTTTCTCTCTTCACTCTACACTCTCTCACTCACTCACTCTCTCACTCACTCAGTCACTCACTCACTCACTCACTCACTCAGTCACTCACTCTCTCACTCACTCACTCACTCACTCACTCACTCACTCACTCTCTCACTCACTCACTCACTCACTCACTCACTCACTCACTCACTCACTCACTCACTCTCTTTTTCATTTCATTTATTTATTACGGCTCACGGCCATAGCACATGGCATGGAGCACACAATTCAACTGAAATCATTACAAAACAAAACAATGGTGCACGGCAAGGAAAAACAAAACAAAACAAAACAAAAACATCACTTAAATAATGGCAAAACATTTCTCAAAAAGGCTCCTGTTTTAACAATAACCCCTGGCCTACTTGCCCTCAAAAGTGAAATCAATTTGGTCATGGATGGAAAATAAACATAATAATTTGGCAAATACTTTTTCTAAAATACATTACATCCACATTTTTACACTCAAAAAGTACATGATATTCATCTCCAACACAATTAGCATCACAAAGGTTGCATATTCTTTGATTTCTTTCCAGCCCTTTGTATCTTCCTGTGACTTTAGGTATGCGGGTGTTATTGGTTCTAAAATTGCAGATGGCCTGTCTGGACTTTTGATTTTCATACAACAGATATTTTTCTAGTTTAAACTCTTGTTTAAATTCTATGTATAAGTCACAGGAAGTCATGCTTGTAAGCTCGCTCTGCCATTTCTGAATGAATTGATCTTTTAACCTCCGCTCAACAGTTCTTTTCAGCCAGTTAATGTTGTTGTACTTTTGTGTTATCCAGATGTATGACAACCCGCAGTCATCCAGTATCTGCTTCACCTGTGATACCCAGGGTGAAGCATACACACTGCTGCTATGCAGGCTGTGCAGCTGATTGTACATGATTTTACTAAGTTTACTGTCTTTACTTTCTAACAGTCTCCCCCAATATCCAATTATTCTTTTTTTAACTGTAACACAGAGTGGGTACCGTCCAAGTTCCCCATATACCATATTACTGCAGGTTGTCATTTTTACTTTTAAGATGTACTTTAGAAATTTGAGATGTAGTTTTTCTAACAGATGTAGTTTTTCAAACCCCCACACTTCACATGCATACAACATAACTGGAGTAACCAATTTGTCAAAAAGGTCCAGAGTGACATCTACAGCAAGCTGAAGCTTTCTGCATTTGTTGAGTAAAGCAAACATTGCGCGCAATGCTTGCTTATGCAGTTCCTCAACAGCAGTTTTAAATGAGCCATTATAACTCATGATGACACCAAGATATCTAAAACAATGTACAGTCTCTAGACTTTGACCATTGCACACAAACTGTAGTTTGCTAGTATCCGCCTCCTAAATCCAAAAACTGTAACTTTAGTTTTATCGCTATTAACTTTTAGTTTCCATTTCTCACAGAAGTCACACATATGATTTATAGCTTTCTGTAACCCTCTCTTAGTTGTAGACAAGATAATAGTATCGTCAGCGTACATCAGTGCCATTAGTTGTATAAAATTGTCTAACACAGCATCATCAAAAGTAATGGGCTCACACCCTTTTTGTAATAAATAATCCTCTAAGTCGTTAATGAAGAGGGCAAACAGCAGTGGTGATAAGTTTTCACCCTGTCTAACTCCTGTTAAACTTGCAAAAAACTCAGATTTAGCGCCATTAACATATACACATGATTTTATATTTTTATACATATTGATAACTACATTAAGGAATTTACCCTGAATACCTATTTGTAAGAGCTTATGCCAGAGTGCATCTCTCCAGACTGTGTCAAATGCCTTACTGTAATCAATGAAACAGCAAAATAAACTTTTCTTTTTAAAGCAGCACAAATCAATAATT
>CM049408.1:27367500-27372500 GCA_026929865.2 Hyperoplus lanceolatus | reverse complement strand
CTCCGGTGGTGTAGTGGATAGAGCGCGTACCATATTGGCTCCGGCCTTCGTTGCAGTGGTCGATGGTTCAAATCCGACCCGTGGACCTTTACTGCAGGTCATCCCCCTCTCTCTCTCTCTCTCTCTCTCTCTCTCTCTCTCTCTCTCCCTCTCTGTCTCTGTCTCCCCATTTAAACTCTGTACTGTCTAATAAAGCTTGAAAATGCCCAAAAATTATCTCAAAAGAAAAAAAATTCATCTATGTCTTCATTGCAAGTGTCAACATGGACCGACACTGTCTCAGCTAAATGGATTGTGGTTTTTCACTTCAACCTTCCAACAAAGTGCAGATTGTACAGTAGCCTATATGCCAGCTGTTTCTGATTGATTTGAGACAGGAGTTTGTTTAAACCCCTCCACACCAGCTGTGCATTGTGGGTTAGAGAGCAGCACACTTGCAAGGCATTTACACCTGATGATAAGCCTTTAAATTAATACACACACGCACACACACCTACGAACACACCTACACACACATACACACACACACACACACACCTAAGTGTTTATACGCGCACGCACCTACGCGCACACACCTACGAACACACACACACCTACAAACACACCTACGAACACACCTACAAACACACACACACACACACACACACACGCAAAGGCACACACACACACACACACACACACACACACACACACACACACACTTCTAATGGTCTCAACCTGGAATGCATTGGGTTTATAGAGCAACACACACCTGCTATGCGTTTATACCTGATTATACGTCTTTAATATGGACCGCTCCGTGGCTCAGCAAGTTGAAAGGTTTTGCCTAACAACTTACTTTCTGCTTTTAAAGATAATTTTTTCTGCATTTTCAAGCTTTATTAGACAGTACAGAGTTGAAATGGGGAGAGAGAGAGAGAGAGAGAGAGAGACAGAGACAGAGACAGAGAGAGAGAGGGGGGATGACCTGCAGTAAAGGTCCACGGGTCAGATTTGAACCCGCGACCACTGCAACGAAGGCTGGAGCCAATATGGTACACGCTCTATCCACTACACCACCGGAGCGCCCAAACACCACAGTACATTTTACTGGAACATATCAAAGGAATAATAAGCTTCAATTTACATATGTTCAAAAGGAAAATATGCTCCACATGTCAGGTGTGAACGGTAACCATGGCAATGTTTTACAGCCTTCCAAGTTGCAGTTGGTTTATTATGACTTTGCCCTCCGTGTTACCTGTCCGTCAAAAGCCAGCTGTGTATCCATTGGTGGTCGTCATGGTAGATTTTTAAAATTAACCAAAGAAATATGTTATTGCAATGTGAAAGGTTCCAACCTATCTGCAGTCCACAGAAGTGTACAGTAAACAAGCCCCATTATGTGAATTTTCATTCACAGATACACACACACATGTAAGCACGCACGCACTCACACACACACACACACACACACACACACACACACACACACACACACACACACACACACACACACACACACACACACACACACACACACACACACACACACACACACACACACACACACACACACACAATGTATTCAGGATCTAACAGTACATCCACAATGAATATATTCCGCTCCTGTAAAGCTGTTGCGGTGTTGAGTTGGTGTAGACTGCTATGAGATTGATGTTCGACCCACATTATACACACACTCTCTCTCACACACACACACACACACACACACACACACACACACACACACACACACACAAACACACACACACACACACACAGATTCCTGTCACTCTCGACTCAACGTTATCCAATGAAGCAGAAATACCATTAAAAGCTCGGATTCTGAAAGCTTGTGTCAAGTTTTAATTTTTTTCTCTCCACATCGCACACACACGCACTCCCCCTCCCACACACACACACACACACACATACACACACACTCTCAACCCCCCCACACACACACACACGCACACACACACACACACACACACACACACACCCTCTCTCCATCCACCATGTAAAAAAGCCTTGCCACCCATCTCCCTCACCCACCCGTATTAACCTCTATTAATCTGAGTGCCTGTAGCTGCGTCCCAGTGATTTACTCATCGGGACTGGCGGCGTGCTATATTATAATATTATACACTGACAACAATTCACAGGGGATGATAATTAATAAGGGACTTTCACGGGTAAAATGGGTAAAATGGCCGCCTCATTAGGTGTGTAGAGTAGCGCTGGGTCTTGCTTCCTTTCATCTATTCACTGCGCCACGCACACAGACAGTGACGTTACGTTTGCTTTTGATGTTGGTCGGATCTCTCATCTCAAGCACTGCAGACAATTTAAATTCTTGATGATGGGGGGTGTGTGTGTGTGTGTGTGTGTGTGTGTGTGTGTGTGTATCAATGGCACCAAAGACAATTTTAATTCTTGATGACGTGTGTGTGTGTGTGTGTGTGTGTGTGTGTGTGTGTATCAATGGCACCAAAGACAATTTTAATTCTTGATGACGTGTGTGTGTGTGTGTGTGTGTGTGTGTGTGTGTGTGTGTGTGTGTGTGTGTGTGTGTGTGTGTGTGTGTGTGTGTGTGTGTATGTGTGAGTGAGTGAGTGAGTGAGTGTGTGTGAGTGAGTGCGTGTGATTGAGTGCGTGTGTGTTTGTGAGTGAGTGTGTGCGTGTGTGCGTGCGTGCGTGTGTGAGTGTGTGTGTGTGTGTTTGTCGATGACACCGCAGACAATTCTAATTCTTGATGACGTGTGTGTGTGTGTGTGAGTGTGCGTGCGTGTGTGTGTGTGTGTTTGTTTGTGTGTGTGTGTGTGTGTGTGTGGGTCGATGGTCGTTTCTGATGTTGCAGAAAAATTTGGCAAACAAACTGTTTAAGATTCGTAAGCAAATACGTGTTTGAGTTGGTAATTAACCGAAACACTCCCGTCATATTTCTCTACTGTCTGATCCCAGCTGCAGCAATGTGACGGATGCATGATTCACTGTGATAAAAGAGGGAGATGAACACCCATCGAATGAGAGCATTGGTCGAGTGTCTGTCTGTCTGTCTGTCTGTCTGTCTGTCTGTCTGTCTGTCTGTCTGTCTATCTATCTATCTATCTATCTATCTATCTAAAAAAATTAAACTAAATAACTTCATATCCTTTAACCAATTTAAACAAACTATTTTAAATCTGCCAAACTCTACCTGTAACTGTTTTAATTAGGCTATATTTTACTTTCACCCATTTAATTTTAATTGCTACCACTTAATCTTCACCACTGTGTAAATGTTTCAATTGTTTTTCTCTTCACCTGTTGTTGTGTATTTGATGTATTTGCGTTGAATATTGTTTATGTATTGTTGTTTTTCCTTTGAATTTGTTTGAACTCGACACCATTGTAAATGAGGGTCACCCCTCAATTGGTCTCTCGAGGATAAATAAAAGTTAAATGAAATGAAAATGAAAAAATCTATCTATCTATCTATCTATCTATCTATCTATCTATCTATCTATCTATCTATCTATCTATCTATCTATCTATCTACATTCTTGTTTATTAGCTAGCGAGTTTGTCTTCTTCTCTGCATATTTGTTGCAACCAACTGTTGATCAGTGGAATGCTTTGAAACCACTGAGAAAGCATATTACATGCCGCTTGGAGAAAAGCTCAACTTTTCAGAAAGGCGGTGGGGACGTCACCGGTGTTTTTTTTCAACAAAACTGTACGAAATGAGTGACTTAAAATGACCAGAACAGAGGGAGGAGAGCCCGTTTGTGGGAGCAGATTAGGCGAACACTTGATTCGCTGTATTTTTTATCTCCTACGGATCGTTTCATGCGCACACGTCAGCCTACAACTTGCTCCGTGTGTGTTTTGCTGGAGCCGCGATAACTCCTCATCCAAACAGAGGATGGTGGAAAGTATTCTCTGTTTCGATAAGACTACTCGGTAACACTTTATAATAACTATCTGTTGTAACTCGTTAATAGATCATTAGTAAACTCTTAATTAATGATTATTAATGATTTGTTAAGTGTTTGTTAGCAGTTTGTTAAGGATTTATAACAATGGTAGATAGTTAATAGCTTAATAATTGAATCAGTTCATCTGGGAGGTAATCCGAGATTAACTGATCACGTCACGTTCAAGTCCATGGCATGCACAGTGTGTATTGAGTTTATTTAAACATATTTGAAAATGGGGCTGCCCTCAGTTGCCCATGCACTGTGTATAGTCTATAGCCTATTTCAGCCTCGTCGGTATCTCGGATTACCTCCCAGATGAACTGATTCAATTATTAAGCTATTAACTATCTACCATTGTTATAAATCCTTAACAAACTGCTAACAAACACTTAACAAATCATTAATAATCATTAATTAAGAGTTTACTAATGATCTATTAACGAGTTACAACGGATAGTTATTATAAAGTGTTACCGACTACTCATATTAAAATGTAACTATAAATGAAAACAGTCAACAGTGCAAACCAGTGGTGAACATAGCCCTGTCAGTGGCAGTGGACAACATGGCAATCGGCTATTTCTCCCGCGCTCACAGCGTTCTCTCTCCCAGCGCATAAAACGCCCTGAAAAAAAAACAGCCAAAAAAAAAACACTCAGATGACACACTCCCGAGCGCACACCCAGGTTTAAACGCTGGAAAAAAGCGCTAGGTGGACACGGGGCCTAAGGTACCTGATTGTATTCCTTCAAAGTCAGAGCACCTTCTCAGTTTGACAGTGTGGCAAGGCATTAACAATAGGCTTGTCTATTTTCATGCTTAGCTTTCACCCTTTTTATACGTCATGCCATATCTCACCCTTTCATGCATCGACAAAGGAATTGAAGAGCTATCCCAGTGACACTAGAGTATTGTGAATCGCCCCGGGTCTTTTATCATATTCTGAAAGGGCTTGAGATAAGAGCTGGTGTCTGGTGAAGTGGGATTGATCATACAGACGCAGGATATGTTGTGAAAATGTCAAAATATCTCCTCGCTTCTCCGTATTCCAGAGCC
>CM049408.1:27362500-27365000 GCA_026929865.2 Hyperoplus lanceolatus | reverse complement strand
AGTTTCAAAAGAATCTCCAAACGATGTAATGATGTCGTCAGCAGACTGAGGAGAGGCTCAGGGAGAAGTCATCGCCGGGGGGACGTCAACCAGGATGCAATATGAAGGGACAGAAAAGAGTTCGGTGAGTCTGACTGCACACTTAGAATGAACTTTTCACTCTTACACACACACACACACACACACACGCACACGCACACGCGCACACACACGCACACGCACACACACACACGCACACGTACGCACACGCACGCACACGCACACACACACACACACACACGCACACACACACACGCACACACACGCACACACACACACACGCACACACACGCACACACACACGCACACGCACACGCACACACACACATACACACACACACACGCACAGAGTGTTTGTCGAGCAAAACAAGCTACATTATTTATTAAAGGTGGAGTGATTCTGGAGAACGCTTGTTGCCAAAATAAATTTTTGTCCAAATCAGTAGACAACTCCTCGCGATCCGCTACATGTCCGTACTGTATCGATAAAATGCAATAACTGTGTCGCTCAGATTAGCACCTACAATATGCTCCGATGAGTTTCCACACACACTCTTAATGCTCTACTAACTAGCATGTTAAGGTATGGATATATGGTGAAAATCCTGTTAATAATATTGTATAACTTTGTCACTTACAATATTTCCTACAATATAGTCATTTGAGTTTCTGGAAAGGCATCAATCACAGTAGTGTATATCTTCATTCAGTCTCAGGAAATGCCAAAGCCCTAAAATCATCGTAAGACTTGTTTTCGTTTTATCTTTCTTAACTTAAAAACCTGCAGTGTGTAGAATTTTGGGTTTTGTTTCCTAGCAGATTTTGTAGAAAGTAATTATAATATCCATAAGTACATTTCATTTAGTGCATAATAGCTGATTTTTTTTTTGTATTATTATTTTTTCCCTTAGAAAGGGTCTCATATATGTCCATTTTTCTGCATATTTTGGACCAAGGCCTAGTGCCGCCATCTTGAAAGTGTCATAGTTGGAATGTCATCAGGTGCATTGTTTAAAATTTAGAATTGTTCTTGTCCTTGAAGGCCACTGTAGCTTCTGTTATTATTCGAAAGGGTTGGGGTTACCCAGGGAGCGTTGCATTCTATAACTTTGTAGAACTTTCTTGATGAAGTCATATTACACACTGCACCTTTAAAGTAGCTACAAAGAACTTTCAGTGTTTGTTGATTCTAGCGGCCCCATTCGACCAAAGCGGTAGTGTTTTTACGACACCACCGCCTGCTATCTATCTATCTATCTATCTATCTATCTATCTATCTATCTATCTATCTATCTATCTATCTATCTATCTATCTATCTATCTATCTATCTATCTATCTATCTATCTATCTATCTATCTATCTATCTATCGCCTGCTTTACTGAAGATCTTTGGTAGCGTGTGGCGGAGGCGTGTGCATTTGTTTAGGAAGCGAGTGAAAGAGAGACGGCAGGATGCATGGCCATGAGGTAATGTATTTATGTGTGACTGTCAGATTAATAATGGTGATATGGCCATGGTGAAGCAAGGTAAAGTTTGATTAAGTAGCAATTGGGAAACACAGTAGGGGAGAACGGGGGAATCTGAGGCATCGGGTAATGTAAGCCACCCCCTGTATCTAGGCAACGGAAAACATTTGTGGTCATGTGAGATATATGTTTTCAAGCCCCTCTCATTTCCCCTTGGCCCTGAAAGAGAGGACCTCATGGTGCTGTGGTAAGCATGTTTTTTTCACCAAAATAGGTATTTTGCATGTAAAAGTAAATTTTCTTGCTGTCAACTTAATCAACTGTGCCAAAGCAAATGTATTCACGTATTGTATTCAGTTTTTTCTCAAATTGTGGTTGTGGGGGAAAGTGAGCCAAATGCTGTGGGGGAAAGGGAGCCAAATGCTGTGGGGGAAAGTGAGCCACTGTCTCACTTTCCCCCACCATGAGGCATAAGTTAAGTTTAGTCTTAAACATATTTTAATGTAATATTACATGACATATGTTTTATTTTAATGTCATACACATTGTAGAAAAGCTATCATGCCAAGGAAATACACCAGGAAGACGACCTGGGGCAACCACACGGAAAGAGCACCTTCTCATCTTTCCTTGTAACCTTCAGGGCTGGAATGTAGAGTAGGCCTAGTTGTAGAGTATGACAGGCTGATGTTGTAATCCAGTTGGGTCTTCTCCTGTGTTCTGAGTCCCAGGCTGTTCTCGCTGGTTCTGATTTTCCTATGCTTTGACCCCCAGACACAAGCTGGGTCTAAGGGTCCTGTGTTCTGACCCCCAGACTGTGTTCTAATCTAACTGGTTCTATCTTTCATTTGAATCTTATTAAAACCTTCTGAATTATAATATGTTGTATTTGATTTTGTTCAGAGTTACTTTCAAGTGTTTAGAAACTTTGCTTTGCTTAATTGACCAAACCCCATCATTCTTTTACTAGTCCGACATTAGTTCTGGAATGTG
>CM049408.1:27335000-27357500 GCA_026929865.2 Hyperoplus lanceolatus | reverse complement strand
CTTCCTCCTTCCCTCTCTCTCTCTCTCTCTCTCTCTCTCTCTCTCTCTCTCTCCCCCTCCCTCTGCTCCACAATAGAGAAGTAGAGAAAGCTCACTCTCTCTGTCTCTCTCTTTCTCTCCATCCCTCTTCCTCCTTCCCTCTCTCTCTCTCTCTCTCTCTCTCTCTCTCCCCCCCCCCTCTGCTCCACAATAGAGAAATAGAGAAAGCTCACTCTCTCTGTCTCTCTCTTTCTCTCCATCCCTCTTCCTCCTTCCCTCTCTCTCTCTCTCTCCCCCTCCCTCTGCTCCACAATAGAGAAGTAGAGAAAGCTCACTCTCTCTGTCTCTCTCTTTCTCTCCATCCCTCTTCCTCCTTCCCTCTCTCTCTCTCTCTCTCTCTCTCTCTCTCTCTCTCTCTCTCTCTCTCTCCCCCTCCCTCTGCTCCACAACAGAGAAGTAGAGAAAGCTCACTCTCTCTGTCTCTCTCTTTCTCTCCATCCCTCTTCCTCCTTCCCTCTCTCTCTCTCTCTCTCTCTCTCTCTCTCTCTCTCTCTCTCTCCCCCTCCCTCTGCTCCACAATAGAGAAGTAGAGAAAGCTCACTCTCTCTGTCTCTCTCTTTCTCTCCATCCCTCTTCCTCCTTCCCTCTCTCTCTCTCTCTCTCTCTCTCTCTCTCTCTCTCTCTCTCTCTCCCCCTCCCTCTGCTCCACAATAGAGAAAGAGAGAAAGCTCACTCTCTCTGTCTCTCTCTTTCTCTCCATCCCTCTTCCTCCTTCCCTCCCTCTCTCTCTCTCTCTCTCTCTCTCTCTCTCTCTCTCTCTCTCCCCCCCTCCCTCTGCTCCACAATAGAGAGGTAGAGAAAGCTCACTCTCTCTGTCTCTCTCTTTCTCTCCATCCCTCTTCCTCCTTCCCTCTCTCTCTCTCTCTCTCTCTCTCTCTCTCTCTCTCTCCCCCTCCCTCTGCTCCACAATAGAGAAGTAGAGAAAGCTCACTCTCTCTGTCTTTGCACCGCGGGGAGATTGTGTGTGTGTTTACATTTCAGACAAAGGTTCAAATGATTCTCGAAAATGAGGAAATAAATACTTTTACTGATGAGCTCCCGAGGTAACACACACACACACACACACACACACACACACACACACACACACACACACACACACACACACACACACACACACACACACACAACACAGACTCATGCACACACACACACACACACACACACACACACACACACACACAGACTCACACATGCACACACACACACACACAGACACACACACACACACACACACACACACACACACACACACACACACACACACACAGACTCACACATGCACACACACACACACACACACACACACACACACACACACACACACACAGACTCACACATGCACACACACACACACACACACACACGCATAACACACTCTCATAATGCGTATAATATTGTCAAGTGCTTTGACTGTGCCTCGAAGACAACTAGACAATTATGCTTCAAACCATCACCACACTCACTTCAACGTTCCAGATTTTTATCCGGGCCATTCCATTCTCTTCCTGTGAACGCAGTATCTCAGAAACGCGTCAAGGGATTGTCTTCATATCCACGCTGGAATACTTCACCCATACGGAACCGCCGTGCTATCATTGTAAAAACGCTATTATAATATAATGAATGAGGTTTTTCTTCCCTCAGTATTCCCTCAATCTTCCCTTGGCCCAGCTGTCCTGTTAATCCTAACCCTACATTTTTACTGGTGTGATGTCACACTGGTAAAATATAAGACAGTGAGACCATAAAACACTCTTTCTGCCTTTTCTCATGCTAGGATGAACCGATTTCTAAAATGTTTGCACCCGTATACTACATAGGATCTCAGAGTTCAATACACCTTCATATTTCCACCGGTGAAGAAGGTCTTTAAGATGAAGTGATTACATTTTTGAGGTCAAAGGGTCAAGGTCACTGTGGCCTAAGGAACACAATATCTCAACACACACACGCACACGCACGCACACACACACACACACACACACACACACACACACACACACACACACTATAAACTAAATTGCCTACCACCACTGTACTTATAAGCCTCCATACAATTGTATGGAGGCTTATAACAACAATTCTGTATTTCTAGACTTTCCTGTTTTTGAGTGTCAAACACATTTCCTAGATTTAGACCAAATTTACGGCGTTCTGTTTTGGTCTGTCACCACCAACACTGCTGCAGCTGTGAACAGTTACTGCTAGGAAACAATAAAAAAATTAAAACGTCCCGCGCCGCACACACACACACACACACACACACACACACGCAAACACACACGCAAACACACACACACGCAAACACACACTTCCCTAACCTCCGGAATGTTTCTAATTTGATGTGTGTTGTGATGTGTCTCGTTTTCCTGTTTGTTTCCATTCAAACCTCGCGCCTCATTGTGTCGTATGAGTTTGGCTTTAGATGTATAATTGTAATTGTCTGTCTCATAAGAACATATGCAGAGACAGATTGTTGCTGTAGTGTAGTGCATACTTAATTAGAAAAAAAAATTCCAATGATTATTTTTTTTAAATTTTTTTTTAATGGAGCTAAATATTCAAGTAGAATCCCCCATCTCACCGCATGCCTCTGTCTAAAACTTTTTTTAAATTTTTATTTTTTGATATATAAATTTCCGATCATATATTTTAGAACAAATCAATTATTACTTAAAAACATCAGTAATATAACAAAATAATTGCCATTCATTACCCCCCATGCCTAGCCTGGCACCGCCCGCCGACCTACTTCCGCTCAATTTTCATTTCCCTTCAGTAGTCAGTCTGGGTTCGCTGTATATTCGCGGGTTTTCTCTGGTAGATTTTTACCGGTCCAATCAGCGAACAGAGGGAGTGGCTGAGAACAATGAAGTTGAGGTCGCGCACCAGTTTCAGTTGTAGTCAGAAGCCGGCGCATGACATACATCACGACCAAACGTTATGTGATTGCTTGGCAGATCCAGAGTGGCACTAGGCAGATCCAATAGTTTTAAACTTCAACAGACAATCGCCTTCAAGTGAATTATTGTTTGTCAATTGAGCGATTCCAGACCCTCTGTACAAATGAAGTATGATGGTCTGGTAGAACAAGGCTAGGGAGCTTTGCTAACTAGAATGCTCTCAGAGGTCCACACACACACACACACACACACACACGACCAGGCTACCCCATGCCTGCCTGTGTCAGCTCTCAGAATGTGTCTGGTTTGTCTAACGTCTCTGATAATAAACGAGCTGTTTAATCCTGTAGACCATGTTCAGGGGTCACATAGCAACCGGGCAGTCCGACAGTTGCCATAACGATTGTCTTAATCCCCCATTTGGAGCCAGAGAGATAGAGAGAGAGAGAGAGAGAGAGAGAGAGAGAGAGAGAGAGAGAGAGAGAGAGAGAGAGACAGAGGGAGAGAGAGAGAGAGAGAGAGAAAGACAGAGAGAGAGAGAGAGATAGCACACTTTCAAAGCACTTCAATGGCTTTAAAACTCATTCATTACTAACCTTAGATATAGTAGCTATGACTGAACATTCTTATATGATTTGGTAATAGGTAAGAAGACCTTGATCTACAAAGTAACCGAGTTAAACCTGCAGTGTGTAGAATTTTGGGTTTTATTTCCTAGCAAATTTTGTAGAAAATAATTATAATATCCATAAGTACATTTAATTTAGTGCATAATAGCTGAATTTTCTTTTTTAATTATTATTTTTTCCCCTTAGAAAGGGTCTCATATATGTCCATATTTCTGCATATTTTGGACCAAGGCCTAGTGCCGCCATCTTGAAAGTGTCATAGTTGGAATGTCATCAGGTGCATTGTTTAAAATGTAGAATTGTTCTTGTCCTTGAAGGCCACTGTAGCTTCTGTTATTATTCTAAAGGGTTGGGGTTACCCAGGGAGTGTTGCATTCTAGAACTTTGTAGAACTTTCTTGATGATGTCATATTACACACTGCACCTTTAAGTAGTCATATACTTGCTGAATAAATGCAGTGGTGTAAAACGTACACATTTCAAATCTGAAATAGTGGATGCACACTAATGCAAAATATAAAATAGCATGACATGTACATAACTAAAGCACTTATCATCACTGGTATTTGTATCACACACACACACACACACACACACACACACACACACACACACACACACACACACACACACACACACACACACACACACACACACACACACACACTTCTCTAGTACTTTTCTCTTGGAGTCTGTTGGGCTTTAGAATTGTGAAGAGAGCGGGTGATAGTGGAAGACTGATGGTGATGGGCCTGTTTGAAGCATTGCAGCGGAAATCCAGAGTCTTCATTCAGTGTGTGTGTGTGTGTGTGTGTGTGTGTGTGTGTGTGTTTGAAGCATATGGAGCACACATGGCTGGAACATCTCTCTCTGTTTCCCTCTCTCTCTCTCTGCCCCTCTCTCTTTCTCTCTCTGTATATCCTTCTCTCTCTCTCCCTCTCTCTCCCTCCCTTCCTTTCTCTCCCTCTCTCTTTTCCCTCCTTCTTTGATGATGGTCCAAAACAATCTCCCTCTCCACTCTGGACATTAGTTATGTGGATTAGTTGTTTCCTTGCGCCGTCCTGAAATGGTCCAGGACTATTTTTAGACTGTAAGCGATCCCCCCCATATCCCTCTCCCTCCCTCCCTCTCTCTCTCTCTCTCTCTCTCTCTCCCTCCCTCCCTCCCTCCCCCTCTCTCCCTCCCTCCCTCCCCCCTTTTTGTCCTGGGGCAGAATAGGATGTACGGTAGCAACTATACTACACACTATATCTCATCTCCCAAAATCTTGACAGGTGGTTTTCATACAAACGGCCAGACGCGGAAAGACTGAAATAAAGAGAGAGAAAGTTGAAAGAGTTGGCGAAGGAAATGCTGCTGCAAAGATTCAAAGAAGTTCCGTTATATGAATCTGTCATTGGATTGCAATAATTTGATAGATCGGGCCGGAAGCAAAACTTATGTTCATTTTGTGGCACAAGAAAGGAAAAGGTCCTTCCATGATGTATCACATTGCAACCAGAGAAGAAACCCTATAGTTTATTAATAGCCCTTGATTTAAATGAATGATGGATGATCGATCGCCCGGAAGCAAAACTTATGTTAATTTTTGGCCCAAGTGAGGATAAGGTCGTATAAGATCCATCGCAGAAACCACTGTTCAGATTTACATAAAGCCCATTGCAACCAGTCCTTAAAGTTATAGTGTGTAACTTTTTCACATGAATGAATGTCCATTACATTCAAGCAAAACTCATGTTCATTTTTGGCATAAATGAGGATAAGGTCTGTCCATGATGTATCACAGAAACCAAACCACTGTTCAGATTTACATAAAGCCATTGCAACCAGTCATTAAAGCTATAGTGCGTAGCTTTTTATTTAATTTGAACTGTAAAGTTATAGTGTGTAAGTTTTTCACATGAATGAATGTCCATTACATTCAAGCAAAACTCATGTTCATTTTTGGCCCATTGGAGGATACGGTCCGTCCATACAACCCGATCTCACGCCGAGGCGTGAGATCCACACGCATGGACCGGCGGCTCTATTACACACCTTGCCTGACCCTAACCACCCAGGGGGCTGCAGCTAGATAGTATTGAAATGCTGGGAGAACATGTCGTGCTATTCCTGGGAGAACATGTCGGCACCTGTTGGTGCTATTCCTCCGTTCATTTAGACTATTCCTCCGTTCATTTAGACGGGCGGGAGGTGCGTGTAACTCACACGCCCTGGTCAGGCAAGGCGTGTAATAGAGCCGCCGGTCCATGCGTGTGGATCTCACGCCTCGGCGTGATACCGGGTTGGTCCATGATGTATCGCAGAAACCCACTGTTCGGATTTACATAAAGCCATTGCAACCAGAAGAGAAACATTAGTTTATTAATAGTCCTTAAAGCTATAGTGTGTAACTTTTTCTTTAATTGGAACTATAAAGCTATAGTGTGTAACTTTTTCTTTAATTGGAACTATAAAGCTATAGTGTGTAACTTTTTCTTTAATTGGAACTATAAAGCTAGTGTGTAACTTTTTCATGGTGTACTTATGCACGTTCAACCCTGTGTTGGTCGCCTTTGTATCAGACTGTTGGATTCCATCTCTAAACTGCATTGTTGCCTTTGACCTTGGGCAGCTAGATTTTTATTTTATTCTATGTTACCTTTATTTTGACAGGTTAGGTCCACATCACTGCTAACACGTATCACACACTACGTCTTTAATGTTTGCCTTTATTTTTGCATGAGGAGTCAACATGGCAGACATGTTTTCCAGACTATTTGGTATTGACCAGGTTTATGCCAATGATGCGATCTCAAAATCATATCTACTATGACCTTCAAACATGGATTTGATTGAATGGAAATGGGTTTTCCACTATATGCGGAGCGCAAAAGCCTCAATGGCTGCCATTTCTTTTTATATAGCGCTTTTCAAGGCACTCAAAGACGCTTTACAGGGTTCCAGGCTCCATTCCTTCACACACAGTCATACTGGTGGTGTTGTAAGTATGAAATCCAAAGAATGCCACGCTGTTATAGCTTAAAATACTTTCTATAAAAATGTGAACACAGTGTTACAGTGCAGAGTTGAGTACAGAGTAAATTGAACTATAAAGCTATAGTGCGTAACTTTTTCATTTGAATGAATGCCCATTACATTCAAGCCAACGCCAAATGCTTTGATACAAAATTGATTAAGCCAGATCAGCTCCACAAAACCTTAAGGTATGTCTGTTTGATTTTATAAAGGTATGTTGTTACTATGAAATCCAAAGAATTCCACGCTGTTATATCCTAAAACATACTCTATACAAATGTGAACACAGTGTAACTGTACATAGTTGCATAGAATAGTCAAGCAGAATATTTTTTTCTTTTTTTTAACCTTTATTTCTACAGGTAAATCCCATTGAGACCGAAGACTCTTTTACAAGGGAGACCTGTTTTCCTTTCCAACGTTACCATTCACACACACATTCATACACCGATAGCAGCAGGCTAACTATCGACATTCACACAAGGCAAGGTGGGTGAAGTGTCTTGCCCAAGGACACAACAACCATGACTAAGGTGGCAGGGCGGGGATCGAACCTCCAACTCTTTGATCATCAGCTCTCAAGGGTGATTTTGATAATGACTATATGCATATTCCAAAAAATATATAAGAAGATTTTTTTTCTCTTTAAAATGTCACTTATGAGCCCTAGTTAGTTTTTTTAAGACTGTTCCTTTTGTGTGTAAGGAAATTCTTCTGAGAGTGTAGCAGTGAGAAGGCAACCAGCTTTCATTCTTTGACGTCTATAACTAATAGGCGCCTTTGCAAATCCATCGCTATGAGAACTCTGTCCCACTACTGTCTCACCATAAGTAATTTTCTGAATACATAATAATATAATAATATAATACCCCTCATTTATGCAAAACAAAAATCACATTTGGAAATACTTTGAGACATGGCTCTCTCTGCCTCTCCCTTTCTCTCCCTGTCTATCTCTCTCTTTCACTCTCTCTCTCTCTCTCTCTCGCCCTCTCTCTCTCCATCTCTCTCTCCCTCCCTCTCTCTCTCTCCCTCCAGCTCTCTCTAACTCCCTCTCTCTCTCTCTCGCTCTCTCTCTCTCTCTCTCTCTCTCTCTCTCTCTAGAAGTGGAACTCTGAAATCGGTCTGCCAAGAAAACGTCTGACTCACACATTATTGCGCTCATTGCATCAACTCTAAACTGTAAACTACAATTATATTGCATTCCTGGTCAGTTTTGTGGTTGTCCAACACATTTATATTGCTTCAATTAACTTGCCCAAGCTTTTTCTCTCGAACTCACAGAGGCTACATTTAAAAATTCACCCCCAAATGGACCTCAGGGGCGGATGGCGGTTTTTAAAGGTATTTCATGTATGTATCGTCTCAGCATTTTGTTTGTTGGCCTGTGGCTTAAAGCATTCCTGGACTTGTCACTTCAACGGCCAACACAACATTCTGACGAAAAACACAGTCGAAGAAGTAGACAGGGCCAGTTGACATCTTGTTTTTGCCAAGCAAGACGAAGGAATTTTATGACTTAATGACAGTTAACTTTTTTTGATTATTGTAATCCAATAATGGTGTGACAAGGGTTATCGTGATCGAAATCAGCTCTTTTTTTTTTAAAGAATATTTTTTTGGCATTTTCAAGCTTTATTAGATAGTACAGAGTTGAAATGGGGAGAGAGAGAGGGGGGGGGGGGTAGGGGGGTGACCTGCAGTAAAGGTCCACGGGTTGGATTTGAATCCACGACCACTGCAACGAAGGCCAGAGCCGATATGGTACACGCTCTATCCACTACACCACCGGAGCGCCCCTAAGATTGCATTTTTTTGCAGGAATATTCAGTACTTAAATTTCTGCTGCTGTACACATATCTCCTGTCTCACATCTAGCTGTCTGTGGGATATTTAAAACTGAAAGTTGTCTAAAAAAGTCCTCTCTGGCATTTCAGTGCGATTTTCTTTGTACTACTGGGCAGCCTTCAGATACGTGTGGCTTCGATACATGTCATATATGAAGACAAGGAGGACATTTTGTTTGATATAACTTGGACTCATTCTACATGTTAACTAGCTGGAATGTAAGAATGATAATCGTAGCCTGTTGGATATGCTGCCATATTTATTTTTTTGGGTAGACGGATTTCCAGGATTGGTGGCGCCTATAAAGGGGAAAAATGTGAGGCTTAAGAAAATATATTTTAAAAAAAATATATAGGGGAAGGTGGGGTGATTTATTTTAAGTAAAACCCTTTTTCTAGAAAACGTGGAAGAAATTGGAAATGTGAAATATTTAAGAAGAGCCATCCATTTGACTCATCCTGTAAAGAGGGAGACACAAGGAATAAGATATAAGCACATTTAACTCAAAAATTTTTTCCTTTCAAAGTAAAATTTCCATATCAATTTTTATATGTGTCGAACAATTATAACACTTTGAAAACATTTACACATTTTTAGTCTTTTATATACTGAGTCTATATAGTAGCACAATCAACCCTAAATTCTCATCATCCTATTACCAAAATTCTATTGATTTTCCACCTTATATAAGTAATAGTAATAAAATTATTTATAAAACAATTTATGACAGTTTCACTGCCAAAGCTACATATCATTCAGTAGTAAACAATGAAGGTAAAATAACAATAACCAAAATAAAAGACTAACCCATACATCCACATAAACACAGATAGTAGGCAGAGGTAAGTAAGAGCAGATAATGGGGAAAACACCAGGTGTAATATGGTTTGAGCCTTATTTAAACAAAATGTAGGGGAACACATTTTAGGCAGTTCAAAGCACGGAGCAACTAGTGCAAAGTACATTTCTGAGAGTTGTGCCAGGGCAGGCTGTATCGCTGGTCACCAAAAGAAAGGATTGTCTACAGTAGCTCGAAGAGGGGAACTCAATTCCACTACGACACCACTGAGAGAGTTCAGATGGCCAGAAAGAGAGAGGGACTTTGCATTGGACAACGCACCCCACGGGGGTTGGGCGACCTTTTTCCATTCACGTTTTCGACCAAGTTTTGCGGGACACGAAAGTTGGTGGCCAGATTAAACCTGGAAAAACAACCCCCCCTCCCCTATAATTTTTTTTTATGATTCATATAGGAGGACATGTTGAGTCTTGCAAAAAATCAAAAATTAAAAAAAAAAAAAAAAAAAAACTTTTCTTAGGATTCCTATGGGGGAAAAAATTTACTAAAAACTTAACCTAGAAATCCTACAAAGAGCCTGAATTGAACATTTTCCGCTCACATGTTTTATTGTATAACACACGTTCCTTGGCTGGATTTAAATCCAGGATGTTGCCTTTACATGGTTTGCCCCAATATAGGCCAACAGGAGACAGGACATACGCTACATGTGTTGTTATTTAAAATGCTTAAGGAAAAAAAAAAGCTTGGTCAGCATAGCAGCCTTCTTCGTTTTATAAATGTGAATGTCGATAGTTAAACTGCTATCTGTGTATGAATGTGTGTGTGAATGGTAACGTAGTGATGGGAACAGGTCTCCCTTGCAAAAGAGTCTCCAGTCACAATGGGATTTACCAGTATAAATAAAGGTTAAAAAAAAATAAACAAAAATGATAATAATATAAAAATAAAAAAATAGTGGCTAAGAAAATATCTTTTTAGTTAAGTGCCATATTTAAAATTCTTATAGATGATATTCACAGTTAACAATTTCTCAAGATGATTAATTCCAAAATGACGTATGGGCTTGTTTTGTGGGTTTCTTTCAGTTTGTTCTTTTCCCCTCTCTTTTAATTTGCCACTGATTGAGTGAGCAGGTGTGATGCGTCACTCAATCACGCTCAGGTACAGCTGCTAGGCCCAGCTTCCAATAGATGAACACAGGAAGAATGAGAAATACAATGGCACACAGTATAGCCTATACCTCAGGGTCTGTCTATCTATCTATCTATCTATCTATCTATCTATCTATCTATCTATCTATCTATCTATCTATCTATCTATCTATCTATCTATCTATCTATCTATCTATCTATCTATCTATCTATCTATCTATCTATCTATCTATCTATCTATCTATCTATCTCCATCCATCCTCCAATGGCCTGGCCCACTTTAGCCTGCTTAACCGACCCCTTCTAAAATATGCTCTTTTATCCATTCCTTCTGGAGTAGGGCTTAAACCAGGGCTTCTAGAGTTCACACACACTTCGACTGTGGTTCACCTCTTAATGCAGCCGAGCTTTAAGGAATGCCAAAAAGATCCAGGGGGGGGCCAAGACAGGGGGGGTTCGCTGACCTTGCACCCCCACTATCAGTGCTCACAGGTCGGATTAACTGAGGCAATTTAAGCCCCCCCGATCACCTTGGAAGGTTTGGCGAAAAGCTCTGGATAGCCTTTAGGAATGTGGTTTTATCAGTAGCAGTCACTTACAGACGCCATGCGGGAGGATAAATCAATGGGAGGGGGCTTGATCTTTGGTCTCGGGCTATCGGACTGTTCGGATTGAGAACATACACGTGGACATTTTTGAGACTAAACTTTATCTATGCCTTTTTTATTTATTTATTTTTTTACGGAATATTTGATGGTCAAACAGATGCATTTTGTGTACTTGTGGGAACTGGTGGGTTGTAGCAATGTTTGGGGTATAGCTCAAGGGAGGGCAATTTTTGTTTTTTTGGTTTTGTAAGGCCACCACATCAAAATCAAAACAATTTCTGGACATATGACATTTTTTTACAAACATTAACAGTGCCCAGATATTTAGCTTGGAGTCAAGATTTTCACTTACGAATGCCGTGAAATATCTCAACATCTCCAGAATGGATTGGGATAATATTTGGCCGAGACATTACTGCTTTTGTCAGGTTGGAATGTAACATCTTTGGTGATATTCTGACTTGTCCTCTAGCACCAGAAGCCACCTCAGTGCTTCAAAAAACAATGTTGCCTGACTGTCTCTCTCCTTCAAGGTCCACAAATATCATTTTGTGAAAATGTTACATACATGTTGTCAGATATTTTTGGCTTTGACGTATTAGTCAAAACCATTTTAACATTATGACAGTCTTTAAATGTAAAATAATGCTTATGTGGCTATCTTCTAAATGACAAAATCCACTAGGAAATGTAGCTCATAGTGTCACTTATAATAGGATGCTTGTTATGTGCCTTGCTCATGGGAGCTTTGTTCACAGCTGACGGCAAAACGGAAACTTTCTGTAATTTCCTGATCCTCATTTTCCCAGGCCTTACACAGAGTTCCTCAATGTAGTAAGTAGTACGTCAAGGGACTGTGTGTGTGTGTGTGTGTGTGTGTGTGTGTGTGTGTGTGTGTGTGTGTGTGTGTGTGTGTGTGTGTGTGTGTGCGCTTCTGTGTGTGTGTGTGTGTGTGTGTGTGTGCGCATCTGTTTCTATGTCTGTATGCGCTTCTGTGTGTGTGTGTGTGTGTGCATCCGTGCGTCTGTTTCTGTGTGTGTGCATGCATCCGTGCGTCTGTTTCTGTGTGTGTGTGTGCGTCTGTTTGTGTGTGTTTGTGTGTGTTTGTGTGTTAAATTGCTACACTGCCTTTCTCAATATCCTCCCACAATCACTGACAATAGAACAATAACCAATTATCTGGCGAACAACACCACCGCACTGCCTCCAGCCAGCTGTACATTAGGGCTCAGTTTCTGGGAATGGATCCCAATATCTGGCACCATATTGGGCCTTCTATCCTCCACAGCTGCTAGGCCCAGCTTCCAATACATGAACACAGGAAGAATGAGAAATACAATGGCACACAGTATAGCCTATACCTCAGGGTCTGTCTATCTATCTATCTATCTATCTATCTATCTATCTATCTATCTATCTATCTATCTATCTATCTATCTATCTATCTATCTATCTATCTATCTATCTATCTATCTATCTATCTATCTATCTATCTATCCATCTAAATCTCAACTGAGAATTTTTCTTTGTGCTTTTGTGCAACTCGTGAAATTATTGAATGTTTTTCAAAATCACTTTGTTATTGTAGCCAAACTGTCTGCTTTCACCCACTACTGTGTATTATTGGGCTACAGTTTATGTCTCAAGTTTGGGTTTCAAATTTAATGTAAACGTAAAGCCAATATGCTTATCTGCCTTCTCCATGCGACCCCATTAACAGCAGGTGTGTTTCTCTAATCACCACAGCTGGTCCCACGGCCACTTAACCTCATAATCCTTTAGATTTCAGTCCTTGATGATTTGGTGATACGCGTAGTAACCATGGTGACAGGGAGCACGGGGGTAAGTTCTGCAGGAGTACCTTGATGACATGTCTGCTAATTCTTTTAGCATTTATTTGATTTATTTGAGTCCCAGAGCCATGAGCACACCAACCCGCTAACACCATCACCCACCAGTCGGGTAGACAACCGGAACCATGGAACTTTTGAATTTTATATTTTAATGATGGGGCGGCAGTGGCGAAGTCGGTAGGGAGATCGCCTCTGGAGTGCAGGGTCGGAGGTTCGATCCCCCGTCTTCCCGCCACACGTCGAAGTGTCCCTGAGCAAGACACTGAACCCCAAATTGTTCCCGATGGTTCAGAGAGCGCCTTGCATGGCAGCTACTGACATCGGTGTGTGGGTGTGTGTGTGAATGGGTGAATGTGGTAAGATATGTAAAGCGCTTTAGGGCTGGGAAAATCGGCTAGAAAGCGCTATATAAGTCAAGTCCATTTACCATTTTTATTTTTACTCATTGTTTTAGTTATACGTTTATATATTTGTTATGTATAATTATTTGTATATTTATATATTTATTATGATTTTATTAAATTTTTATTTTTAATTTGTTACATTTATTCTTATTTTTATTTTTTATTATCATTTTCTTTTCATATAACTTTTTTCATTGTTAGCTGTGGAGCGGTAGGAGGGAGAGAATGAGAGTGGAGATAGTAGTTTGGGGTTTCCTACAGTAGATCACAGGGGGTTATAGACTGGAGGGTGGGGGGGGGGCTAAGGGGATGTTTCATCTCGGCGTAATGTTAGATATCTATCTGCTCTTGCCTGTCATACATAATGTAACAGCCTTTCTTTTAGCCTATTCTGCAGATACAGAATCGCAAAATAAAATGTTATTCAAGTTGCTGTGTGTGTGTGTGTGTGTGTGTGTGTGTGTGTGTGTGTGTGTGTACAGGATCGCAAAAAAAAACACTGCTCAAGTTGCATGTGTGCATGAGCTTGTGTGTGTGTGTGTGTGTGTGTGTGTGTGTGTGTGTGTGTGTGTGTGTGTGTGTGTGCTTGTGTGTGTATGTAAGCAACCCCATTCCAGTGAAATAGTAAAAAATCCTCCCAGCACTACAGTATATAGTGAAATGTATTCTCAATTGGCGTGTAAGAAAAAAGTACCCTAACTAGATAGAACAATGACATGAATTTTTAATGGCGACACGATAAGTACGCCATGTTAAATCAGGGGGGAATTCATTTGGATGAATGTATCTATCCTTTAGAACAGTGTTATGTTGGGAGATATTTCACTGTACATTTTGTTATCTAGGGAGCAGAAATACAAAGATAATTTCTCTTAGCCGGCATCTCCATATGAAACTAACCCTGCGTTCCAATCCCCATACTTCCCTGTTATTCAGTATGGTAGAAGAAAGATTTAGGATATGACTTGTGATCAAATGCAGCATGCTGAAAAATACCCAGATGCCCTACTACATCCGGTAGGGATTTTAAATGTGGATAGTAGCAGCTTTTTTGGGCGATTCTGACCCACAATCCACTGCAGCAGAAGTTGAAATCGACGGAGCCTCTGAGTGAAAGCAACTAGCGATGCAACATATATATAAGCAAGAGGCAAGTTCAAGGCGCAATCTTATGATGAAAAAAAAAACTAAAAGTATGTCCCAATTGTATGCCTACTGCATACTAACTAGTTACTGTTTATGATCAGCTGTAGTATGTAGAAAAGTATAAAGAAAGAGTATGCAATTTGGAACACACACAGTCTCTTTCTGCTTTTTTCTCGCCTCTCTCTCCGTCTCATCCGTTTTCGCCGACAGTGTCTCCCGACGTGGAAAATCTGAAGTAATTGGTTTCTGAATTTAAAAAAAGCAATGCACGGATGGAAACAGGTCCTAATACATTTTACTCTCACTTGGGAATTTTCTGGCAAACGAGCTTTTGCCTGTGTGTGTTTGTGTGTGTGTTTGTAAGTATTTTTTTTTAAAGATGTGTTTTAGTGTGTGTGTGTGTGTGTGTGTGTGTGTGTGCGTGTCAATTTCAACCAGCGGCATCACCACTTAGCATCTAGGTGTTGCCAATAATAGCGCTACGATGGGTGAGCGCCGGCATGTGGAGGCTTATTTTGATTAACCTCGCGCCTTGTGCAACCGGGGCTTAATGCACTTTAGAGATGAGGGGTCTCAGTCGAAGGGAGAGAGAAAGATGGGGTTGGATGGAAAAGTGTTTTTAGAATGAAAAAATACATAATTGGTTTGCTGTCAGGGGAGAGAGGGAGAGAGAGGGAGAGATAAGGAGAGGGAGAGAGTGAGAGGGAGGGGGAGTGAGGGAGGGAGAAAGGGAGAGAGAGGGAGAGAGAGATGGAGAGAAAGAGAGAGAGAGACAGAGAGACAGAGGGAAGAGAGAAACAGGGAGTAAGCGAGAGCGAGAGGGAGAGTGAGAGAGAGAGATGGAGAGGGAGAGAGACAGGGAGTAAGAGAGACAGAGATAGAGACAAAGAGACACAGAGAGAGAAAGAGAGAGAGATTCCACTCAAAGTACAAGAATTAAAGAGATTTTTCGAAGTGGTTGTCAGAGTGTTTGACACAAAAGGCACGTTGTATGTGTGTAGTGTATTATCACCTGACAATGAGCCATTACTTCCTTTCAGTATGATCTGCCTGAGAGCCTAAAGAGGTTCAGGTAGACTGTAGAGCGCTTTCCTGTCCCCTGCATACTGTTCTCCTGTCCCCTGCATACTACACTCCTGTCCCCTGCATACTGTTCTCCTGTCCCCTGCATACTGTTCTCCTGTCCCCTGCATACTACACTCCTGTCCCCTGCATACTGTTCTCCTGTCCCCTGCATACTACACTCCTGTCCCCTGCATACTACACTCCTGTCCCCTGCATACTGTTCTCCTGTCCCCTGCATACTGTTCTCCTGTCCCCTGCATACTGTTCTCCTGTCCCCTGCATACTGTTCTCCTGTCCCCTGCATACTGTTCTCCTGTCCCCTGCATACTGTTCTCCTGTCCCCCTGCATACTGTTCTCCTGTCCCCTGCATACTGTTCTCCTGTCCCCTGCATACTGTTCTCCTGTCCCCTGCATACTGTTCTCCTGTCCCCTGCATACTACACTCCTGTCCCCTGCATACTGTTCTCCTGTCCCCTGCATACTGTTCTCCTGTCCCCTGCATACTGTTCTCCTGTCCCCCTGCATACTGTTCTCCTGTCCCCCTGCATACTGTTCTCCTGTCCCCTGCATACTGTTCTCCCCTGTCCCCCTGCATACTGCTCTCCTGTCCCCTGCATACTGTTCTCCTGTCCCCCTGCATACTGCTCTCCTGTCCCCTGCATACTGTTCTCCTGTCCCCTGCATACTACACTCCTGTCCCCTGCATACTGCTCTCCTGTACCCTGCATACTGTTCTCCTGTCCCCTGCATACTGTTCTCCTGTCCCCCTGCATACTACTCTCCTGTCCCCTGCATACTGCTCTCCTGTCCCCCTGCATACTGTTCTCCTGTCCCCTGCATACTACACTCCTGTCCCCCTGCATACTGTTCTCCTGTCCCCTGCATACTGCTCTCCTGTCCCCCTGCATACTGTTCTCCTGTCCCCTGCATACTTGTCCCCTCATACTTTCTCCTGTCCCCTGCATACTGTTCTCCTGTCCCCCTGCATACTGTTCTCCTGTCCCCCTGCATACTGTTCTCCTGTCCCCTGCATACTGTTCTCCTGTCCCCCTGCATACTGCTCTCCTGTCCCCTGCATACTGTTCTCCTGTCCCCCTGCATACTGTCCCCTCCTGTCCCCTGCATACTTTCTCCTGTCCCCCCCTGCATACTGTTCTCCTGTCCCCCTGCATACTGTTCTCCTGTCCCCTGCATACTGTTCTCCTGTCCCCTGCATACTGTTCTCCTGTCCCCTGCATCTCTCTCCTGTCCCCTGCATACTGTTCTCCTGTCCCCTGCATACTGTTCTCCTGTCCCCTGCATACTGTTCTCCTGTCCCCCTGCATACTGTTCTCCTGTCCCCTGCATACTGTTCTCCTGTCCCCTGCATACTGTTCTCCTGTCCCCTGCATACTGTTCTCCTGTCCCCTGCATACTGTTCTCCTGTCCCCCTGCATACTGTTCTCCTGTCCCCTGCATACTGTTCTCCTGTCCCCTGCATACTGTTCTCCTGTCCCCCTGCATACTGTTCTCCTGTCCCCTGCATACTGTTCTCCTGTCCCCTGCATACTGTTCTCCTGTCCCCTGCATACTGTTCTCCTGTCCCCTGCATACTGTTCTCCTGTCCCCTGCATACTGTTCTCCTGTCCCCTGCATACTGTTCTCCTGTCCCCTGCATACTGTTCTCCTGTCCCCTGCATACTGTTCTCCTGTCCCCTGCATACTGTTCTCCTGTCCCCTGCATACTGTTCTCCTGTCCCCTGCATACTGTTCTCCTGTCCCCTGCATACTGTTCTCCTGTCCCCTGCATACTGTTCTCCTGTCCCCTGCTCCCTCCTGTCCCCTGCATACTGTTCTCCTGTCCCCTGCATACTGTTCTCCTGTCCCCTGCATACTGTTCTCCTGTCCCCTGCATACTGTTCTCCTGTCCCCTGCATACTGTTCTCCTGTCCCCTGCATACTGTTCTCCTGTCCCCTGCATACTGTTCTCCTGTCCCCCTGCATACTGTTCTCCTGTCCCCTGCATACTGTTCTCCTGTCCCCTGCATACTGTTCTCCTGTCCCCTGCATACTGTTCTCCTGTCCCCCTGCATACTGTTCTCCTGTCCCCTGCATACTGTTCTCCTGTCCCCTGCATACTGTTCTCCTGTCCCCTGCATACTGTTCTCCTGTCCCCTGCATACTGTTCTCCTGTCCCCTGCATACTGTTCTCCTGTCCCCTGCATACTGTTCTCCTGTCCCCCTGCATACTGTTCCCCCACTTTCTCCTGTCCCCCTGCATACTGTTCTCCTGTCCCCTGCATACTGTTCTCCTGTCCCCTGCATACTGTTCTCCTGTCCCCTGCATACTGTTCTCCTGTCCCCTGCATACTGTTCTCCTGTCCCCTGCATACTGTTCTCCTGTCCCCTGCATACTGTTCTCCTGTCCCCTGCATACTGTTCTCCTGTCCCCTGCATACTGTTCTCCTGTCCCCTGCATACTGTTCTCCTGTCCCCTGCATACTGTTCTCCTGTCCCCCTGCATACTGCTCTCCTGTCCCCTGCATACTGTTCTCCTGTCCCCTGCATACTGTTCTCCTGTCCCCTGCATACTGTTCTCCTGTCCCCTGCATACTGTTCTCCTGTCCCCTGCATACTGTTCTCCTGTCCCCTGCATACTGCTCTCCTGTCCCCTGCATACTATCACTCCTGTCCCCTGCATACTGCTCTCCTGTCCCCTGCATACTCCCCCGTTCCCCCCCCTGCATACTGCTCTCCTGTCCCCTGCATACTGTTCTCCTGTCCCCTGCATACTGTTCTCCTGTCCCCTGCATACTACACTCCTGTCCCCCTGCATACTACACTCCTGTCCCCTGCATACTGTTCTCCTGTCCCCTGCATACTGCTCTCCTGTCCCCCTGCATACTGTTCTCCTGTCCCCTGCATACTGTTCCTCCTGCCCCCTGCATACTGTTCTCCTGTCCCCCTGCATACTGTTCTCCTGTCCCCCTGCATACTGTTCTCCTGTCCCCCTGCCCCCCCATCCCGTCCCCCTTCCCCCTGCATACTGTTCTCCTGTCCCCTGCATACTGTTCTCCTGTCCCCTGCATACTGTTCTCCTGTCCCCTGCATACTGTTCTCCTGTCCCCTGCATACTGTTCTCCTGTCCCCTGCATACTGTTCTCCTGTCCCCCTGCATACTGTTCTCCTGTCCCCTGCATACTGTTCTCCTGTCCCCCTGCATACTGTTCTCCTGTCCCCCTGCATACTGTTCTCCTGTCCCCCTGCATACTGTTCTCCTGTCCCCCTGCATACTGTTCTCCTGTCCCCTTCCTGCATACTGTTCTCCTGTCCCCTGCATACTGTTCTCCTGTCCCCCTGCATACTGTTCTCCTGTCCCCCTGCATACTGTTCTCCTGTCCCCCTGCATACTGTTCTCCTGTCCCCCTGCATACTGTTCTCCTGTCCCCTGCATACTGTTCTCCTGTCCCCTGCATACTGTTCTCCTGTCCCCCTGCATACTGTTCTCCTGTCCCCTGCATACTGTTCTCCTGTCCCCCTGCATACTGTTCTCCTGTCCCCCTGCATACTGTTCTCCTGTCCCCTGCATACTGTTCTCCTGTCCCCTGCATACTGTTCTCCTGTCCCCTGCATACTGTTCTCCTGTCCCCTGCATACTGTTCTCCTGTCCCCTGCATACTGTTCTCCTGTCCCCTGCATACTGTTCTCCTGTCCCCTGCATACTGTTCTCCTGTCCCCTGCATACTGTTCTCCTGTCCCCTGCATACTGTTCTCCTGTCCCCTGCATACTGTTCTCCTGTCCCCCTGCATACTGTTCTCCTGTCCCCCTGCATACTGTTCTCCTGTCCCCTGCATACTGTTCTCCTGTCCCCTGCATACTGCTCTCCTGTCCCCCTGCATACTGTTCTCCTGTCCCCTGCATACTGTTCTCCTGTCCCCTGCATACTGTTCTCCTGTCCCCTGCATACTGTTCTCCTGTCCCCTGCATACTTGTCCTCCTGTCCCCTGCATACTGTTCTCCTGTCCCCTGCATACTGTTCTCCTGTCCCCTGCATACTGTTCTCCTGTCCCCTGCATACTGTTCTCCTGTCCCCTGCATACTGTTCTCCTGTCCCCCTGCATACTGTTCTCCTGTCCCCCTGCATACTGTTCTCCTGTCCCCCTGCATACTGTTCTCCTGTCCCCTGCATACTGTTCTCCTGTCCCCCTGCATACTGTTCTCCTGTCCCCTGCATACTGTTCTCCTGTCCCCCCCTGCATACTGTTCTCCTGTCCCCTGCATACTGTTCTCCTGTCCCCTGCATACTGTTCTCCTGTCCCCCTGCATACTGTTCTCCTGTCCCCTGCATACTGTTCTCCTGTCCCCTGCATACTGTTCTCCTGTCCCCTGCATACTGTTCTCCTGTCCCCTGCATACTGTTCTCCTGTCCCCTGCATACTGTTCTCCTGTCCCCTGCATACTGTTCTCCTGTCCCCCTGCATACTGTTCTCCTGTCCCCTGCATACTGTTCTCCTGTCCCCTGCATACTGTTCTCCTGTCCCCTGCATACTGTTCTCCTGTCCCCTGCATACTGTTCTCCTGTCCCCCTGCATACTGTTCTCCTGTCCCCTGCATACTGTTCTCCTGTCCCCCTGCATACTGTTCTCCTGTCCCCTGCATACTGTTCTCCTGTCCCCTGCATACTGTTCTCCTGTCCCCTGCATACTGTTCTCCTGTCCCCTGCATACTGTTCTCCTGTCCCCTGCATACTGTTCTCCTGTCCCCTGCATACTGTTCTCCTGTCCCCTGCATACTGTTCTCCTGTCCCCTGCATACTGTTCTCCTGTCCCCTGCATACTGTTCTCCTGTCCCCTGCATACTGTTCTCCTGTCCCCTGCATACTGTTCTCCTGTCCCCTGCATACTGTTCTCCTGTCCCCTGCATACTGTTCTCCTGTCCCCTGCATACTGTTCTCCTGTCCCCTGCATACTGTTCTCCTGTCCCCTGCATACTGTTCTCCTGTCCCCTGCATACTGTTCTCCTGTCCCCTGCATACTTCCCCTTCCCCTCATTTTCTCCTTCCCCTCATACTTTCTCCTGTCCCCTGCATACTTTCTCCTGTCCCCCTGCATACTCTCTCCTGTCCCCTGCATACTTTCTCCTGTCCCCTGCATACTGTTCTCCTGTCCCCTCATACTTTCTCTTCCCCTCTATTTCCCCTGCTACTTTCTCCTGTCCCCTGATACTTTCTCCTCCCCCTATTCTCCTGTCCCCTGCATCCCTTCCCCTCCCCCCATACCCTTCCCCCTGCATACCTCCTTCCCCTCATACTTTCTCCTTCCCCTGCATACTTTCTCCTTCCCCTGCATACTGTTCTCCTGTCCCCTGCATACTGTTCTCCTGTCCCCTGCATACTGTTCTCCTGTCCCCTGCATACTGTTCTCCTGTCCCCTGCATACTGTTCTCCTGTCCCCTGCATACTGTTCTCCTGTCCCCCTGCATACTGTTCTCCTGTCCCCTGCATACTGTTCTCCTGTCCCCTGCATACTGTTCTCCTGTCCCCTGCATACTGTTCTCCTGTCCCCTGCATACTGTTCTCCTGTCCCCTGCATACTGTTCTCCTGTCCCCTGCATACTGTTCTCCTGTCCCCCTGCATACTGTTCTCCTGTCCCCTGCATACTACACTCCTGTCCCCTGCATACTGTTCTCCTGTCCCCTGCATACTGTTCTCCTGTCCCCTGCATACTGTTCTCCTGTCCCCTGCATACTGTTCTCCTGTCCCCTGCATACTGTTCTCCTGTCCCCTGCATACTGTTCTCCTGTCCCCTGCATACTGTTCTCCTGTCCCCTGCATACTGTTCTCCTGTCCCCCTGCATACTGTTCTCCTGTCCCCTGCATACTGCTCTCCTGTCCCCTGCATACTGTTCTCCTGTCCCCTGCATACTGTTCTCCTGTCCCCTGCATACTGTTCTCCTGTCCCCTGCATACTGTTCTCCTGTCCCCTGCATACTGTTCTCCTGTCCCCTGCATACTGTTCTCCTGTCCCCTGCATACTGTTCTCCTGTCCCCTGCATACTGTTCTCCTGTCCCCTGCATACTACACTCCTGTCCCCTGCATACTGTTCTCCTGTCCCCCTGCATACTGTTCTCCTGCCCCCTGCATACTGTTCTCCTGTCCCCTGCATACTGTTCTCCTGTCCCCTGCATACTGTTCTCCTGTCCCCTGCATACTACACTCCTGTCCCCTGCATACTGTTCTCCTGTCCCCTGCATACTGTTCTCCTGTCCCCTGCATACTACACTCCTGTCCCCTGCATACTGTTCTCCTGTCCCCTGCATACTGTTCTCCTGTCCCCTGCATACTGTTCTCCTGTCCCCTGCATACTGTTCTCCTGTCCCCTGCATACTGCTCTCCTGTCCCCTGCATACTACACTCCTGTCCCCTGCATACTGTTCTCCTGTCCCCTGCATACTACACTCCTGTCCCCTGCATACTACACTCCTGTCCCCTGCATACTGTTCTCCTGTCCCCTGCATACTCACTCCTGTCCCCTGCATACTGTTCTCCTGTCCCCTGCATACTGCTCTCCTGTCCCCTGCATACTGATTATCATCCCTAATCTGCTGCTGTAAGTGGCTGCAGCTCTAGTCTGGTGGGAGTATGACTCACTGAGGATATGTCACTTAAAAGTAATAGAGAATTGGTAGGTTATAAGAGAGGCATAGAGGCAGATTGAAGAGGCTTCTGTTGGGCGCTCCGGTGGTGTAGTGGATAGAGCACGTACCATATCGGCTCTGGCCCTTTCGTTGCAGTGGTCGCGGGTTCAAATCTGACCTGTGGACCTTTACTGCAGGTCATGCCCCCTCTCTCTCTCTCTGTCTCCCCATTTCAACTCTGTACTATCTAATAAAGCTTGAAGATGCCAAAAAAATATATATATCTAAAAATAAAATGCTTATTTAGTTTTTCCTCCTCATTTTTCATCTCGGGGAAAACAAAGCTTTGCGCATTGTAACATTGGGTTACACATCTCTTGCCTGTGGCCTTTTTAAAAACACATTGGTACAC
>CM049408.1:27305000-27317500 GCA_026929865.2 Hyperoplus lanceolatus | reverse complement strand
AACCAACTGCCACCTGACAAATGTGATTCCCCCTACATTTCTGCCTTTAAATCAAGGCTCAAAACCCATATGTACACCCTGGTGTTTCCTCCCCATTAACCTCTGCACTACTTACTTACCTCTGCACTACTATCTGTGTTTATGTGGATGTATGGGCTTTACGTCTTTTATTTTGGTTATTGTTATTTTACCTTCATTGTTTACCTACTGAATGCACTATGTACAGCACTTTGGACAGTGCAAACTGTCATAAATGTGCTTTTATAAATACATTTTACTTACTTACTTACTTATAACTCACCCAGGCCCTTGCGCACAAATCACCCCATCCCCAGAATTTTGGATAATAGGCATGATGCAGCAATTTAGGGTTGACATTGTGCTAACTATATAGACTCAAAGTGTAGCATACCAAAGCACTAAAACATGTGTCAAATGTTTTCAAACGTGTCTATAATTGTTCAGACACAATAATCAAAAAACCTTGATCATGGAAATTTTACTTTGAAAGGCAAAACACAGTTTTTTGAGCTTAAATGTGCTTATATCTTATTCCTTGTGTCTCCCTTCTTTACAGGATGAGTCAAATGGATGGCTCTTCTTAAATATGTGGTCACATTTCCAATTTCTTCCACGGTTTTCTAGAAACAAGGGGTTTTGCAACTTCCAAAATGCACAAATCACCCCACCTTCCCCTATATATAGCTATATATATATATATATATATATATATATATATATATACATATACCCATACATTTTTTTTTTTTTTTTTTAAGAATCTGCAGTCCAATACACAGTCAATTTTAATCTAATTGCTTCAGCTTTTAAGATCAGTTCAGCACAGTTCAGTTTTTCCGTGACAATGCCAAGTGTATAAAGTGTGAAGTGGCCTTGTATTTGGCCTGTTCCATTTCTTAACTGGTAGTCTAAACACTTCAGCAAAAGTATTCAAAAACAAGTCTGTCTGCTGGCCTGTATTATTCTTTACAATATTGTTATGTAAGTGACATTGACATTGTGCTCAGGTTATTAGTCTGTAATTTTCAATAATTTTTGAAACATAATTTGCTTTGAAATTGCGCAAACTGCAACTCCCTGTGACAACTTCATCAAGTCCATTCCACAGCTTAATACCCTTTACAGAAATCGAAAAGGATTTAAGTGTGGTCCGTATATTTTTCTCAGTGAATTTATCTTTTCTTCTTAAATCATGCAAAACTTCTCTGTCTTCAAACATTACTTGTAAACCGTTAGGAAGGCTTTTTTTTTGAAGCCTTGTAAATAATTTGTACTGTGTGGTAATTTACCACATCACGTAATTTGAGAATTCTACCTTCAATAAAAAAGTTATTAGTGTGTGCCCTGTAATTGGCTATCACTACAGGTTTAGGATTCAGAGAGAGTCTTGTACTGTAACTACAAGTACAAGACTCTAATGTAACAATGACCTGCAATGTAATAACTGACCAACGATAATGTAACAAAGTACGCAGTAACTTCTTGCCCAAAATGTTAATTACCACAGGTTTATATAGAGTTCCGGAAAAAATTAAGAGACCAGCCTGGATTTTTCTTAAATCTTCATCTCTACATAACTTATTGAAAATGCTCTTAATGACAAAAAATGTATTGGAATTTGGTTGAAATGTTGTCAGTAGTTTATATCAGAAAACCAAAATGTTCATTCTACTCAAACATAAGCCTCTAAATAGTAAAACAAGAGACACTGAATATTTGGAGTGGTCTCTTCATTTTTTCCAGAGCTGTAAGTGGCAGCGTTTCACAAAGCAGCACAAATGTCCAATTTTAACATGCTCTCATCCTTGCTCTCTCTCTCTCTCTCTCTCTCTCTCTCTCTCTCTCTCTCTCTCCCCTCTCTCTTTGTCTCTCTCTCTCCCCTCCCTCTCTCTATCTCTCCCTGTTTCTCTCTCTCTCTCTCTCATCCCGCCATCATCTCAATAATACATGTCTTGCTAATGACATCATTGTCTTCCCATTTGTCTCACTTTCATGCCATTTACTCCCGTCACTGACTGTCACATCCTACAAGACACATTTCAGCATTTCACATCTGCCGTGCGTTAATACCCAATAGCTCTACTAAATACTGTATTGTTTGGGTCGTCCCTTGAACTTAACATTTCAGCTTCAAGGCATTGGTTGTGATATATAAATCATGTTTACAAAGAAATGTTCACTTTTTAAAATGATGGCTATATTTTTTTGCACAGAACAAAAACATATTTCGCAGACAGTCCATGGATTTGACCCTGCAGCTGTGTATTCATGAATAATGCTACGTGTGTGTGTGCGTGTGCGTGTGTGTGCGTGTGCGTGTGTATGTGTGTGTGTGTGTGTGTGTGTGTGTCAGTGTCTGTGTGTCTACCATCTTACACACAATGGTCCATGTTTCTTTTAACTGACACACATAAAACATTGTGTTTAATGACATTTGGTCTCTGTTCTCGTTACAGTAAAAAGATGTGCATTCATTGTTTTAGTTTTTCGAACCAATAAAAAAAGGACAAAATGTTTGCACAGATTTCTTTGCAATACCTCCTCTTTTTTTAAAGGTATTTTTTTGGGCATTTTTTTGCTTTATTGACAGTGCAGAGAGACAGAGGCGAAATGGGGCAGAGAGGGGAGAGACATGCAGAGAACGACCGCGGGCGGGAATCGAACCCGGGTCTGCTGCTGGGGCCGGCCGGGGGGGGGGGGAGCTAAGGGCGCCCCGCAATACCTCCTCTTTAAAATATGTTCTTCTTACAGTAAAAACATGTGAATGCATCCATTGTTTTTTGGGGGTTTATTTTGTTGTTATGTGTCTTAACACATGAGCATATTAGTTTCACCATTGGTCAGATGTTTGTCCTGCTTTGTGCACAACCAAGTGAGATCGTTGTTTTTCTCACCTGCCAAACTGAACTGCAGCAAAGGTGGACACACACCTGAGATTGATTAAATTGAACCCAACACAGGTGTGAAACAGCAGGTGTGACACATCCCTGACATTTCAGCACTAATACAATTCTAAATGATAGTGTCTTGTGTCAGCCTTTATTTGCAATGTCATTGAAATGAATAAAGATTAGATGCAAATTGTTTTTTCATTATTGAGTTAAACTTCATGCTATATATTAGCGGGGTCAGACAAACAAGCTTCAGGTGTGTGCGTGTGTGTGTGTGTGTGTGTGTGTGTGTGTGTGTGTGTGTGTGTGTGTGTGTGTGTGTGTGTGTGTGTGTGTGTGTTTAATGAGCATCTTGCAGGTTACATTGTGTCTCTAACTCTGTGTCCTCACCCCTCACACCATAACTTCCCTTCACTACAACATCAACCGACATTTTAAAAACTCCCTAATTAGTTTCCTTCGTTAATCGCTTAATTAACTTCCAGCCGTGTTCCGCCCCGGCGTCATGACGATCAATATAAGTCACAGCTATAGACGCGAGGCTCCGCTAATGACATCAGATTATGAAGAACCAAATTACCGCCCGCCGCCAGCACCAATGATTAGCAATCACTAAGTAGCCACTGTGCTATTAAAAGTACATTTAAAACGTGTCAGTAAAAAACCCTATTTCTGTCTGTGACAATGAGGTAATTACAGACTAGTCGGACAAGCATGAATCACCCCAACCTCCCACTCGCTTGCTCTAGCTCTCCTGTTCTCTATAGTCTCTCATATACACTGGCTACAATGCCATTTTAAAAATAAGTTTAAAAAACAAGCAATACAGTGTGTATTTCAGTTGTAATAAGTAAAAAAAATCTGTGTGAAAATGCCCTTGGTAAGATGTCTTCAGAACCATGAGTCAGTTCCGGGCTGGTGCTGGTGTCAGTTCAAAACTGGTCACAGCCTTATCCCAGTTATGAACCGGTTGGTTTCACAACGACCAGAGCCAGCCGTGGAGCGTAAAGAGAGCAACGTCATGACGTCATATACGTATACACTGCAGTGGTTGACACTAACGGTTGCCCGCTTGCCCGGGGCAACTGAAAATAATGTTTGGGCAAGTTGAGATTGCTTCTTGGTTGCCCGGACGGGCAAGTGGATTTTAGAGGGTTTGTCTGTAGTCTAGGCTATGTATTCATGTGTTTTACAGCCTGCAAAACATTTTTTTTCCGCTAACTCACACAAAATAGATCGGCTATATTCGCAATTGAGCAGCTGCGCGCGGCAGCCAGCAGCATCACGGTCGCTCTTTCGCACTCGATCTCTCTATCTCTCTCTCACACACACACACACACACACACACTACACACACACACACACAGCCTGTGTGCGCGCAGTTTCGCTGTCTACGTTCCGAAAGCCGGCTCTATCCTACGGACCTGGTTCCGCTATATTCAAAACCCAGATATCAATAACGTTTGAGCTTATCGATACCGCTATGGAGTCCAGTAGGCTAGGTCACATTATATAATTTTAAATATCGAGTCGGGTCATCTTCATCTAATTAGGCCTACTTCAGCGTATTATTCCATCACTGGACCGCATCATGGACTGTAAAACTGTTCTACCTTCGACTGTCTTGAAGAAACTCCTTCCACCCGCTCCGTCTCCAAAAAAAAAAAAAAAAAACTCGTCTGCTGAGCCGCTGCCGCTGCAGACGGGCTCCGCACCGTCTCATCATTCATTCAATGCAGCGGTGATCAACAAACGAGAGACTGTAGCAAGTGACAAGTCCCGCAGTTAAAAAAAACGGATAGTTTTTAAATCCATATTAAAATCTGCAGGATAAGTGATATGTGATGTGTTCAGGTCGGGCTCAGTAAAATGATTATTAGGCAAAGGTCAATAAAATTACATCATGATGTGTTCAAATGTAACATCAAGAAAATAAGAAATTTGAGTTTTTCGCGAGAAGCTTGAATAATAGCCCACAGTTTGGGTAAAAAACTTGTTTTCCCAGCAATATAAACTAAATAGTAGGCCTAAATATGGAATTGACCTGCTTAAAGTCCTATCCAGATCTCTGCTCATCTTGTAAGCAATTAAAGCAATAATACCAGTTCTCTTTAAACAAAATAATAGAAAGGTATTGATAAAGATTTGGATTGTGGAGTCTTTATAATGGTATCAATATGAATAGAAATTAATGATCCCCCTCCTTACTTACAGTATAACTGGGCAATAGCTTTAACATGGTGGACTTTAATAATTTTATGGCACACAATCACTTTTTGGCACAATGTGACCGTTTTAAATAAGTAAAATTGTTCTGTGGAAGCTAACATTCAGCTTGACTCTGAGCTAGAGGTGCATGGCAAAAAGAGGCCCTTTCACGATGCTTCAGCAGGACCAAGCGCTTGGTGTAGTGTGTAATGTCATGATATCTAGGCTTATATGAATTGTTGTTCGTTTTATGTGGTCAGGATGAGACTAGTAAGCAGTGTTTGCATTTAAGAGATAAGAGATCGCTAAAATGTATAATTCAATTAGCCTATACTGTATATATCATTGTTTAACAGTTTTTTAGTTTTTTTTGGGCAAGTGAACACAACATTCGGGCAACTAAAACATTACCTGTACTTGCCCTATGGGCAAGTGCATTTGAAACCTTAGTGTCAACCCCTGCACTGAATAAAATGCCATATCAAAAGTAGGTAAAAAACCAAGCAATTATTTATTTAATTGTATTTAACCTTTATTTATACTCGAAAGATCAGTTGAGGGGTGTCCCATATTTTGCAATGACGTCGAGTCAAACAAATGCAAAGCAAAAACAACAATAGATACACAATATACATCAAATACACAACAACTGATAAACAGAGCTGATTTAAAGGTGGAGTCAGTGATTCTGGAGAACGCTTGTAGTCAAAATCACTTCTTGTAAAAATCAGTGAATATCTCCTCATGAAACCTGTACGTATTGTGTGCGCTAAAAAAAAAATCTGATGTTAGTAGCCTGGGCCCTGTAAACTGGTATGTTAACAAAGTGGGCCTATGCAGCTGGCAAACATGCACGTTTACAGAGCCTAGGCTGTGTATCAACACTGTTTTTTCCCCCAAGCACACACACACAGTACAGCGAGCAGATCGTTAGGAGATAGCCACTGATTTTGACAACAACAGGCATTCTCCAGAATCACTGAAAAGTCAAGTCAGACTTAAAGGCCTATTTCACCGGTGGGAATATGAAGGTGTGTTGAACTCTGAGATCCTATGTAGTATACATGTGCAAAACATTTTTAAATTGGTTCATCCTAGCCTGAGAAAAGGCAGAAAGAGTGTTTTATGGTCTCACTGTCTAACCCTACATTTCTCTTTCTGTGACATCATACTACATAGGATCTCAGAATTCAATACACCTTCATATTCCCACCGGTGAAATAGGCCTTTAATTGTCAATTCTTAAAATATACAGGCATACATAAAGATCGAAATGGCGTCTGTCTCTGACCCACGGTGCAATGGGCACAATAATAATAATAATAATAATAATAATAATAATAATAATAATAATAATAATAATAATAATAATAATAATAATAATAATAATAATAAAATAAAGTAGAATAAGATAAAGATAAACCATATGGACTGGCCCTTCAATAGGTGAAGTGGGTATGGAGAGTGGAATAAGGGTTTGTGTGGCAGTGTAGTCCATACATCTTCCCCTCACATGTAAGTAAAGTTTATTATTTATTTTTTAAGATATTTTTTTGGGCATTTTTATGCTTTATTGATAGTGCAGAGAGACAGAGGTGAAATGGGGCAGAGAGTGGAGTGACAAGCAGAGAACGACCACGGGTGGGAATCGAACCCGGGTCCGCTGCTGGGCCCGGCCCGGGAGGGGGACGCTTTACCAACTGAGCTAAAGGCGCCCCCAGTAAAGTTTATTTAAATGAAACTTGTCCGAGATATAACATCACATGTCAAATGTTCAACCCTGTCTCCTCAAAAGGATGTTCCCACATAACTTAACTGCATAACATTTACAGATTAGTAATTAAGAGAGGTTGTTTCAGTTCATTTTGATAACAAGCGTTCTCCAGAATCACTGACTGCCCCTTTAATAGGTGAAGTGTTGGTTATGGAGAGGGGGATAAGGGGGTTTGTGTGGCAATGTGATCCATACATCTCTCCCTCTGCCTCTGTCCAAACAAACCTGTGTAGGGTACAGACTAAAGAGTGTATCCAGGAATAACCCAGATCCTGGCATCGTTCAGGGCCTTATAAAGCCAGGCACACAGGGCCGGATGGCAGGGAGAAGGGCTGAGATACTGCAGGGGTTTATGCTTTATAGTCTTTACAGCCAAAGTGGTGTGTGTGTGTGTGTGTGTGTGTGTGTGTGTGTGTGTGTGTGTGTGTGTGTGTGTGTGTGTGTGTGTGTGTGTGTGTGTGTGTGTGTGTGTGTGTGTGTGCGTGAGTGTGTGTGTGTGTGTGTGTGTGTGTGTGTGTGTGTGTGTGTGTGTGTGTGTGTGTGTGTGTGTGTGTGTGTGTACCATCCTACACACACTGACAGGAAGCCCTGCGATAGATCAGAGAATCATCCGGGAGTTTTTTTTTCACACACCGGCATCGAGCTGAGATGATCTTTTGTTCCACTGTAGAGTTCCTTTTGAAGAGGTGTTTCTATACAGGGCAAGTTATGATGTATAAATAAAACCAAGTGAACTTCTGATATGACTGGATTGCAAAACCTAAATGAGTTTCTTAGAAGTTTGCATCGCCGGACTATCAAATCATCTTGCCCTTGAGAAACGTACTTCTATGACTGAGGGTTAATATAGTGCCTTTGATAAGATTTGGAGAAGTTTTTTTTATCATGTCTAAAAGTATAGCAAGCCTTATAAACCTTTTTGCCTTGATTGTATGATTTCACTTAGCATTTATTTATATACTTTGTATTATGTGCATGTGTGTTTGATTGTTGGAAACAGGCTGATACATCATTTCGGACCTTGAAGTGGAGTTCAATGAAGTGCCTGTCATGAAACCTAATAGGAACAATCCACTATACCTTAACATTTTTTGTAAAGTAGTTTTCGTTGTTATATATGTAATATGGTGAACATTCAATAAAAACAATTAAAACAATTATTTCTTGCGACCAGTTAGGTTTGAGAGTTACCAGATGTCTGTTTTTTTTTTTTAAGATTATTTTTTGGGCATTTTTGCTTTATTAGACAGATTTGGGAGACAGTGTTGAAATGGGGCAAATAGGAGAGGACATGCAGAGAACTGACCCGCTGCGGGGGGGGGGGGGGGGGGAGACGCCCTATCAACTGAGCTATGGGCGCCCCCGCTACCAGATGTCTGTTTGGGGAAAAACTTAGGAACACAACTGAGTGATCTGATTACATTGATATACAGCGAGTGTCTTTCCACAAAGTCTGGGGTCAAAGTTAGATGACATCACAGCAACCAACACAATCCAACTTAATCCCTTTAGAGTTATAACGGGGATCTCTAGACCTTTTTAACCAGCAAAGACAGTTCCTCTTCCTAAAGTCTTTCCACCTGATTTCAATTAACAATGATTTATTGACTACAACCTTTTACCGGAGACCGTTTACTCCGCATACACATGTTTTGTCAGTGAAACAATACACACAAGGGAGACAAAATAAAATCAAATAAATAGGATAAGGTTGATAGGCAGGCGGATGGTTGTTTTGGGAAATTGTGTGATATATGCCTTGCGATCCAATCCCCACACTTCCCTAGTATGGTAGAAAAAGATTTCGGATGTCAAAATTCTTTAGGTCAGATGCAGCATGATGAAAAATACCCAGATGCCCTATTACATCCAGTCATGATTTTTAGTGTGGAAATCAGCAGCTTTTTGGGTAATTCTGACCCACAAACCACTGCACCCCGGAAGTGACGTCACATCGACGGAGCCTTTGTGTGAAAACAACCGTGGATGCGACGGACATATAAGAGGTAAGTTCAAGGTGCGATTTTATGATGAAATAAATAAGTAAACGTATGTCCCAATTGTAGCATACTGAATGCTAACTAGATACTTTTTATGATCAGCTGTAGAAAATGCAAAAATAGAATAAAGAAAGAGTATGAGATTTGGAACGCAGCAATGGTGTCACAAACAAGGCCTTTAACAGGGCATCACCTTGGAACTGCATTTCTTTCTCAATTTTCTTTTTGGGATTTTTCTTTCAAGCTTTATTAGACAGTACAGAGTTGACATGGGGAGACAGAGACAGAGAGAGAGAGAGAGAGAGAGAGAGAGAGAGAGAGAGAGAGAGAGAGAGAGAGAGGGGGGATGACCTGCAGTAAAGGTCCACGGGTCGGATTTTGAAACCTCTTTTTTAATGACTAACAATAGCCTTCATCTTTCCGGTTTTGATTTAAAGTAAAAACATTTCTCCTCCGTAGTGAAGTGTGTTATCTCTGTGAGAACGTTCTCGGTCATTTCCTGACTTCAGTCTTTACCTGCAGCGGAACAGGAGGCCTGTTCTCCGACACAAGGTCACAGTGACCTGAGCGTTTGTTTTTCTGTGAGAAAAGCAAAAGGAAATGTGTAAGAAACGATTGGCTAATAATGTGGGAGCAGGATGTATAAGATGGGCTGGCTTCCCCTCTCTGTATCTCTCTGTATCTATCTACCTCTCTCTCTCTCTATCTCTCTCCCCCTCTCTCTCTCTCTCTGTTTCTCTCGCTACCTCTCTATCTGTACCTCTCCCCCTCTCTCTCTCCCTATCCCTCTCCCTCTCTCTCTCTCTCTACCTCTCTCTATCTGTACCTCTCCCTCTCTCTCTCTCTCTCTCTCTCTCTCTCTGTGTATCTCTCTCCCACTCACCGGCAGACTTTAAATCATCTTCTGAAGGCCCTCACAGATCCTCCACTGACATCTGAGTCTGAATAGCTTTTATATAGTCTGGGATAAATGCAGAAAATAACACGGCATGACACAACTTGACTTTTTTTGTAAAAATCATTAGACATTATTTTAGCTTCAGAGCAGAATGTTTTTGGTTGAAAGTATTGTAGCAAAAGTAAGCTCAACACAATGCAACTGACATGCAAAGTGTGTAGAGGCAATTGGCAGAAATGGAATTTTAATTTGTGTATTCGAGCGATCTATACAATGACAATCAACATGTCAAGTGAGCAAATAAAAAACGAAAAAGACAGACAGACAGACTGACAGACAGACAGACAGACAGACAGACAGACAGATAGATAGATAGATAGATAGATAGATAGATAGATAGATAGATAGATAGATAGATAGATAGATAGATAGATAGATAGATAGATAGATAGATAGACAGACAGACAGACAGATAGATAGATAGATAGATAGATAGATAGATAGATAGATAGATAGATAGACAGACAGACAGACAGACAGACAGATAGAAGCTTTTTTCCAAGGACAGATCTTCCCTTCCGTCTCAGCCTCTGTTCAGCCTCAGCTGTTGGATTGCAGGATGGTGTGGGCTGCCTGCCAAATGTAATGTTTACACTAACACACACGCACACACACACACACACACACACACTGTTCCATACGTAGGCACGGTGAATTAACGACCCCTAAACGAGGGCCTCTCTCGTGCTCTGGTGTGATTCTTAGCCTGACAGGTGCTCAGTTCTGCGGTGGGAATCGTGACCTAAACTCTAAACTTTCCCCTAAGGAACTACATTTCAGCCGCCATGTTTGAAATTAAAACACAAGAAGACAGTTACCTCTTCGCTTGTTATTATCAGACTCTGGTGAATTCACTTTACTGCAGCAGCAGTATGGAACAGTGTGTATGTGTGTGTGTGTGTGTGTGTGTGTGTGTGTGTGTGTGTGTGAGTGTGTGTGCTTTTTTCTTCTTTTTGAGTGTGTGTGTGTCACGAATGATTAAGTCTGAGTCTCACATTGTGTGTTATTTATTTGGTTTAAATTTAAACTGAAAATGTCTCCGGGTAGCATGAGAGTTTCTGTCAGTATTCTAAGTGGTTTTTCAAAGCGAATCGTTATATATTATGTCATTTTTCCCCAAGCAAAGTTACCAAGGCACTGTCAGGCTGCTCATAGGCACAGTGGCGCTTTGAGCTGAGTAATATGCACAGCTGGGAATGTTGGCTATGCAATTAGTTCTGCAGTTATATGCAAATATTTGACAAATTAATAAGTGGCCACTAAAGTTATTTTTTATTTTTATTTTTTATTTTTTAAACCTGCAGTGTGTAGAATTTTGGTTTTATTTCCCAGCAGATTTTGTAGAACGTCATTATAATATCCATAAGTACATTTCATTTAGTGCATAATAGCTGAACATTTTTTTTAATTATTATTTTTTCCCTTAGAAAGGGTCTCATATATGTCCATATTTCTGCATATTTTGGACCAAGGCCTAGTGCCGCCATCTTGAAAGTGTCATAGTTGGAATGTCATCAGGTGCATTGCTTAACATGTAGAATTGTTCTTGTCCTTGAAGGCCACTGTAGCTTCTGTTATTATTCGAAAGTGTTGGGGTTACCCAGGGAGTGTTGCATTCTAGAACTTTGTAGAACTTTCTTGATGATGTCATATTACACACTGCACCTTTAAATGTCAAATATTTAAATATCAGCGACATAGTGAGGCAAGAGGAAAAGTTAGGGGAACTCATCATCTGTGAACACTCGTTTACATGCAGACTCATAATCGGGTAACTAAACGAATAAGACTTCAACAGGACTTGTAAAATGCATGTAAACACCTTTATCCGATCTACTTCGCACACAAATCGGCATATTAACGGACAAGTGAAGTCGGATAAGAACACCTAGATAACTCGTTCATAGTCGGCATTCTCTCTGCATGTATACAGGGATCGGATATCGCATATCGGAGTTTGCGTTCTGCACTTACTTGAGAATCCCTGCCGGGTAATTCTCAAGGAAGTGGAAGGAGACGACGTAAAAAAATAGTAGTGTTGTTGCCGGAAGGGAACCGGACGTGGCTCTATAACCACTTGTTGAAAGGGCTACAGCGCCACCTAGCATAGTGGAGACAGCCATGCATCGGACATTTATGGAATATTTGAAAGGCCATGTATACTCAGACAAGTGACGCGGTCCGTTTCGAGTGGCAAGTTTGGTATGTGTGATAATCCAATCCAGTTGCCCCATAGAAACGCACTGAATGAATGTCTACACAAAGGGTTTTGGGAATGTCTATGTTGATATATATGTAGCTTTTGGATTGGTTCTTATAAATCAATATTTACATTGTTTTTATCCTTATCCTACTTTTACAACTTGCAATTTTTATTTTGTAATATTCAAATTATACAACAAAGCATACATATGGTTCTATCAACTATCAACATCAGTTGACTAAAATCCATCAAAACAATATATTATGGTCTAAGAATAAAGACTATCCCTGCATTCCAATACCCATACTTCCCTACTATTTAGTGTGCCAGAAATAGATTTAGGATGTCCCAATACATGCATGGTCAATTGTAGTATGCTAAAAATACAAACATGCCCCACTAACCCCAATTACATTTTGGAGTATTCGTCTTTATTCTTGACATT
>CM049408.1:27280000-27292500 GCA_026929865.2 Hyperoplus lanceolatus | reverse complement strand
ATCATTAGTTGTAAGAATGGCTTCATCCGTTTTGCAAAGGAACTCCCAATATATGATAGACCTACATGGCTTATAATAGGCCTATCTGGATTCATTTTACACAAACACATTCGTTCTCGCACTTCATACATGTGCCGACGGAGTCGCCGTTTCTCCTTTCTCCACTTTCTGTGCGTACGCATGGGTCAGAGTTTGCGTGGAGGACCGCACATCTCCCGTCAAGTTTGGTTTTTATAAATCCCAATATTTGCTTAGAAATTGGCGTGCGCCCTCTTCTGGGCGTACGCAACGTTTATAAATGAGGCCCCAGGTCTGAATAAGGCACCAGTGACCGTGGGACTGTTCTCTGTAAACCCCAGTGTAGAGAAAGGAACCGGTGGCAGTGGGATTGATCTGCCTTTAATGAACCATTGTACAGTGATCCTCTGCTCCTGCCAAACACACCAGTGATTTATGGTCTGCCTGGGGGACAGTGTGCTTACAGGAATACATGCTCTGAGATGGGCCTTTTTCTGCTGTAAAGTGGGTCCAGGCTTCAGTTAGCACCAGACAGATAATAGTTCCTAAAACACAGTTAGGTTTTTTTTTTCAAATTATTATAATTCTTTTCAATGAAGATTCTTTTAATTTTTTTTTTAGTTGAAGGTTATTTTATTTATTATTATTATTATTATTATTATTATTATTATTATTATTATTATTATTATTATTATTATTATTATTATTATTATTATTATTATTATTATCATCCTCTTCCTTCTCCTATCTGGCTGCTCCTGCCAAACAGAGCAGTGATTTACGGTCTGCCTGGGGGACAGTGTGCTTACAGGAGAAGCCTACAGAAGGGCTTCTACTGCTGTAAAGACAGTAGACCCATGTCCCATTAGCACCACACATATAACATGTAGCCTTCTTAAACGGAATTCTAAGACTCCCCCCAAAATATTTCCCTTACCATCTTCAGTATTTTTTCATCAACATTTCTTAAATGCGGGGCTATTTATCATCTCTTACAGTAAATAGTGCATTCATTATATCAAGGCTTCTCTCTTGCCCTGTATTTGACAAGGGGTCATTCAGGTGTCTTGATTTGTCTTAATTTCCACTTAAAAAAACACAGACACTCATCACTTTTACACTTTGAACTCAACGTAATAAAACAGCGGAAAAAAAATTCCTGAACATGTATTTCTTCTCAGCTGATTGGAGTGGGTTTCTACAGTGAAGTATAAGTGAAATTCCCTGACTAGGCAACAATACCTCCTCCCTCTCTCTCAGTGTAAAATGCCCTAAGGACCCCCACTGCGCTCTGTTGCTACCAGTCAATACTTTAGAAAGACTCTAAGACTGTGTGTGTGTGTGTGTGTGTGTGTGTGTGTGTGTGTGTGTGTGTGTGTGTGTGTGTGTGTGTGTGTGTGTGTGTGTGTGTGTGTGTGTGTGTGTGTGTGTGTGTGTGTGTGTGTGTGTGTGTGTGTGTGTGTGTGTGTGTGACGGAAGGCTATTAGCATTTCAAAAGGCCACAGATCTGACAGAGCCCTTCCTGACAGCTTCAACCTACAGTACGCTGGTTGCTAAGGGAGGCTGGTTGCTGAGGGATGCTGGTTGCTTAGGGACCGGGAAGTTCGACTGTTAGAGGAAATGGAGGAAGAGGAGGCAACTGGGACATGGCAAGAGATCGAATCTGTCTGTCTGTCTGTCTGTCTGTCTGTCTATCCATCTGTCTGTCTGTCTGTCTGTCTGTCTGTCTGTCTATCCATCTGTCTGTGTGTCTGTCTGTCTGTCTGTCTGTCTGTCTGTCTATCTATCTGTCTGTGTGTCTGTCTGTCTGTCTGTCTGTCTATCCATCTGTCTGTCTGTCTGTCTGTCTATCTATCTATCTGTGTGTGTGTCTGTCTGTCTGTCTGTCTGTCTATCCATCTGTCTGTCTGTCTGTCTGTCTATCTATCTATCTGTCTGTGTGTCTATCTGTCTGTCTGTCTATCTATCTATCTGTCTGTGTGTCTGTCTGTCTGTCTATCTACCCATCCATCCAAAAAAAACTCTAACAGTTGAAGATAACATCTGAATCTTGATTGGACCAAGGAGGTGTCAGTCATGCAGTATTCAAGCAAATTCTCACAGTGTTTTAAAACAAAGCTATCTATCTATCTATCTATCTATCTATCTATCTATCTATCTATCTATCTATCTATCTATCTATCTATCTATCTATCTATCTATCCATCCATCCATCCATCCATCCATCCATCCATCCATCCATCCATCCATCCATCTACTTGCAGTATCTATATGAATTTGCTATTTTTCTACGTTTTATGTAATTGAAAGTTGAATATTTTTTTTATTCAACCTACATTACAATATGTTTGAAAGACAGGAAAACGTAGCGCATTAGCATTGCAGAAGGCTAACAGCTGACTGTACAGTGGCGTTTTCTCCCGGAGGCCAAGGGAAGCCAGGCTTCCCTGTTTTTTAGGCTGTAGTTGTCATCCAATAAAAACATTTATATTAACAGTTTCGGTAATCTTTGGTGCTGTGTTGCTGTCATTTCTTCCCCATTTTTCTCCTCACGTTGAGCATTTCACAATGCGCGAAACAGCGCCCCTTTACATTTAGATTCTGAAGACGCGGCGAAACACGACACTGCACACTGTATGTCTGCGAGGAAGCCAAGGGAAGCCAGCTGAAAAAGAATTGACCAATCAGGTGAGGACACTGCCCTCCTGTGATTGGTCAGGAGGGTGTCAGGAGGGTGCCAAGGGAAGCCACTCGGCCTTTGGCTTCACACCAATCAAATCAAAGCATCATTATCAACGTCACTGAAATTTAACAACAATAACAATAGCGGGAGATTAGCATGTTTGCATTGTTATCATATTAGCAAGAACAGTTATGGACGGTGGAGATTTTGAGTATTTAGTAACAAATTATTTTACCAAACTGCCAATTGAGAAGCCGTTAAAAATCAAATCTGACGGCAGGCCAATGCGTTTGGAGAGAAAGAAAGTTTATCGCACTTTCCGTGAGGAGAACTATGTCTGCACCGAGTGGCTAGCTTGTAGCGGCAAACTTCAGCTAATGGCCTTCCTCTACAAATAGTGAGTAAAATACACACCTTCTCCCGACGCGGGTTAACTGTTCCCTTAACTGTCTGTGTAGCTATGTGTGTTGTGTTATTTTACTGCTAATTGTGCCTTGATTGCCTGGATTAAGTTGCATTGGTAGGCCTACTGTATATCCACTGAAGTTGTTCTGGGTTGTCTTAAGTAGGATAGTGTTGTAATGAATATTTGGCTTAAACGAAAAGGATGTCTCGAAAGTATGTGTGTATGTCAAGCACCTACAACTGATTGTGAGTCGTGTCTCACGTGAACGTAAAACTTAAAATAGCCTAAAACGTCCCCTAATTATATTGTGAATGAATTCGAATCTGCATTGGGCATTAAGCGGCTAGTTGTGCATTCCGGTCGGGGTGGGGGGTTGCATTTATAATAAAATGTATAATTTAATAAGACGATAAGGAGGTGTGTGTGAGAGAGAGAGAGAGAGAGAGAGAGAGAGAGAGAGAGAGAGAGAGAGAGAGAGAGAGAGAGAGAGAGAGAGAGAGCGAGAGAGAGAACGAGCGAGCGGTGTCGGACAGATTACAGGCGTGTGTAAGCCCTGGTAAAGTGACCAGGCGCTATAATAGCTCTTGTAGTTACATTAAATACAAGCTGCGACGTAGCCTACTCTTTTCTGTCCCCCACCTTCTAATACACATGTAGATTAAAGGTGTTGTCTCACTTGGCTTCCTCAAAAAAAATCCCCACGCCACACCACTGGACTGTATGGGGAAATGGAAAAGGTGGGAACAGGAAAATGTCCACCAGTCTAAGGCTTACCAAAGCTTTTTACTATGGGCTTGTCAGTCACACTAACAGAGTTGCAGAGGTGTGTGTGTGTGTGTGTGTGTGTGTGTGTGTGTGTGTGTGTGTGTGTGTGTGTGTGTGTGTGTGTGTGTGTGTGTGTGGAAAGAAAGGGATTAGACAGGATTCAAGTGGGTTGGTGTTAGAGATGAGAGCTCTGCTTTTTGCCTCGGGCTTTGATTAAAACCAGCACACAGACACACACACACACACACACACACACACACACACACACACACACACACACACACGTGAGGGATAAAAAGTCAGAGGTGAAAAGTGTAAGGGTGAGAGCGATGGTGGGAAGAACTGAAGGATGTGAAGTAATTGAAGGAGAGAGAGAGAGACAGAGAGTGTGTGTGTGTGTGTGTGTGTGTGTGTGTGTGTGTGTGTGTGTGTGTGTGTGTGTGTGTGTGTGTGTGTGTGTGTGTGAGGGAGAGAGACAGAGAGAACATGGGTGAGTGCAGGAGTAAATGAAAATAGACAAAAGGTCCTTACACAGTCAGCACAGCAGCCCAGTGGATCAGATATTATAGAAAAAATGTCTTCTTTGTCATTGGACTACCCAAGGTTTTGCAGAATTATTAAGGTTTCATAGAGAGGGAGAGAGAGAGAGAGAGCGAGAGAGAGAGAGAGAGAGAGAGCGAGAGAGAGAGAGAGAGAGAAAGCATGCCCTATATATGAAGTCTAAAGGCCTGGTTAGGCAGTAGGCAGGTGACGGCATACAGTATATAAACTGCCGTTCAACAGGTGCTGTGCTAAAAGGCAGCGCTGACAGACAGAGACAGAGAGAGAGAGAGAGAGAGTCAGAGACAGAGGGAGACAGAGAGAGAGAGAAAGAGAGAGGAAGAGAGAGAGGGAGACAGAGACAGACAGAGAGAGAGAGAGACAGACAGAGGGGGAGACAGAGAGAGAGGGGGAGAGAGACACAGCGAGAGAGAGAGAGAGGGAGACAGACAGAGAGAGAGAGAGACAGAGAGAGCGAGACAAAGAGAAAGAGAGAGCGAGACAGAGAGAGAGAGAGAGAGACAGAGACAGAGAGGGAGACAGAGACAGACAGAGAGAGAGAGAGAGACAGAGAGAAAGAGAGAGAGAGATATATATATGGATGTTTGGTGTCCAATCCCTCACTACTCTCCCTGTCTCTGGCTTTTATCTCCGCTGTCAATGAGGTGAAGACAACCAGCAAAGAGCCCAACGACACTCAAGAGAAAATACAGAGAAAAAAATATTCTTGGCCGGGATGTTTAACCTACTGTACTACATGTACTTAATAAAAAGGCCCACTAGCATTGATGTGTGTGTGTGTGTGTGTGTGTGTGTGTGTGTGTGTGTGTGTGTGTGTGGGGGGGGGGGGATTTCTTCAAACATCCTACGGAGCTAAGAGGCATATGGGATCCCTTGTTTCCTGTTTAAAGCTCATAATGAGAAACTGGGGAGAAATATAACTTCTAGGGTCTGTATTTTATTTTTTTTTAAGGTATTTTTGGGGCATTTTTATGCTTTATTGATAGTGTAGAGACAGAGTTGAAATGTGGCAGAGAGGGGAGTGACATGCAGAGCACGGCCGCGGGCTGGAATCGAACCCGGGTCCGCTGCTGGCCGAGGCCCATGGGGGGGACGGGACGCCCTACCAACTGAGCTAAGGGCGCCCCCAGGGTCTGTAGTTTTAAACGTTATTTTTTGAATACAGTTTACCCTGTCTGATATTCCAAGCATAGGCCTGCTACCTGTCACACAATTAAGCTTTTTTCTTTTTCTGTAGGCCTATGTATGTATGTACAGTATGAGTATACCTGTATGTTTGCATATGGTAGCGGTCTAGGATATTCACTATTAACCCAGTTCACTATTCCATTTGTCACTATCCACCTTGTTAATCAAATTGAATTTAAACTAATAAAGGCAATGTTTGTATGTTAAGTGTGCAGTTAAACAGTTAGGCTGGTTCTATCAATAACTTCATTTATAATTAATTATTTTAAACCTTTTTGCCAAACAGAACATTGATAATGGATTTTTTATCCAAGGGTCATGGACATTTGATGGCACCGGTTTTTAATTGTCTCTTAAAAACCGATATAAAAGCAGTATTTAATACAGAAATGTGCAAATTATAGGTCATTAGATAGGTAACCTTAACTTGATTTTTTTCATACTAGCAGAAAGATCAAGGCACTTCAGAAAACCTTGACCATAAACAGGTGAAAAAATATATATAAAATAAAATCAGAAATCCAATATAAAAGGTGAATGACTATTTGCTTTTCAGTTCAGTTTCAGTTCAGGGACAAAAGGAAAGACTTCCAGAAAGGATTTGGAAACCTTGAAATTACACTTTCATTTTCTGTAAACTCACAGTGAAGGGCGTCACCTTATTGCTGTCAATCATGCAGAGATATTTTCTTTACAACTCATGACAACTGTGATTAAAGGTGCACTGTGTAACTTTGGGTGTGTCAGAGAAGTGAACATTTTCTGATATACACAGCCGTCGAAAAAATTAAGAGACCAGTCTGGATTTTTCTTCAATCTTCATCTCTACATTACTTTATGGAAATGCTCTTAATGACAATATTCTTGTTGTGAATTTGGTAGAAATGTTGTCAGTATAGAATAAAACCAAATTGTTCATTCTACTCAAATATATGCCTATAAATAGTAACACAAGAGACACTGAACATTTGGAGTGCAGTGTTTCCCCCAGGAAATGTCTTTGTCAAGGTGGTCACTGTCTAGCCGTACAGGAGGCGCGGCGCAACGCGCCTCGGCGAAAATTTTGGGGGTATTTTGCTCAAAGATGCCAATGCGCACTAAAGAAATGGTTCTGTTTATTTGAATGACACTGACCTTACAGTTGTGCAATTTTGTTTGCTATGTGCACATTTTGTGCAAACATGCAGACAAAAAAATACAATTAAAGAAATTCTACTGTTTTGGTGCAATACCATGCAGACACACTAAATAAAAATAAAGGACCATACACTTAACATGTGTATGCACATCAAAGTGCTTTTTAAAGTTCCTTTTTGGATGGGGGGCTGTTGTGAGATTATTGTGGACAATAGGCATACTGTGATGCGATTAATTCATATATGGTTATTATTAGCCTACTTGCTTGATTTCTTTTTAAATGCAGAGGTTATTGGTTGTTTTGGAACATGTATTTCCAAATTTAAAACATAAAAATAAAGCAGCATTTAAAATTCAGAAAAATGTATCTCGTCGGCCTACACAAGCATGCTGTTTGAAAAATAATTCAATTATTGAAATAATACAATGTGTTTTCCCCTTAAAATGACTAATGCATTTCAAAGACAGTTACAGTGTGCACTTCTGTAAACTTACTGAAAGGTGCCTGGGCCATCACTCTCATGCATGTATCAGACTTTTCTCTGCGCTGTATGAGCCGATAAGTTGTGTTGCCACGTTGATGTGGAGTCTTAAACTAGTCTAGCTTTGCATAGCACTTCTTTCTGTTCAGCTAAATATCCCCATAGAACCGCACTGCGTTTATTATTGCCACCGGTTAAATGTCGGTTTGCTGCTGCTCGTTTACCCTCCCGCGTACATGCTGTAGTCACGCGCAGCGCGGCACGGTCGCGCGCGCAGAGCCCCCGACACAGAGCAGCTGATAGTCTGAGCAGAGAGAAATGCTTGGAGACATATGTGCACATTTATTTACCGCAAATCACGGCCTTTCGCGCATTTCTGACCATGAAAAATCACACATCGCGCTTGCTAGTACATTAATTGTGCAGCACTAAAAATAAAAAAATTAAAGATTTAATTTTTTTTTTTTGGTCGGTCAGTAGTCAAGGCGGGGGGCTGGTTTTGCTAAGGCGGCCGCCTTAACTATAAAGCGCTGGGGGAAACACTGGAGTGGTCTCTTGATTTTTTCCACGGCTGTATTCTCGTAACTGAATAAACAAAACTTTCCTCACAGGAAAATGTGATCCCTGGAACACTGTTTGAAGTTAGAAAGCTTCCTGAAAAGTTGCTGTTTCACTGTTGTTGTTGTTTTTGTTGGGGCGGCAGTGGCGAAGTGGGTAGGAAGTTTGCCTCTGGTGTGCAGGGTCGGAGGTTTGATCCCCAGTCTCCCCGCCACATGTCGAAGTGTCCCTGGGCAAGACACTGAACCCCGAATTGCTCCCGATAGTTAGCTTAGTTAGCTTAGCACCCTAGTGCTAAGCCTACCCTGCGTGGTAGCTGCTGCTATCGGTGTATGAATGTGTGTGTGACTGGGTGAATGTGTACAAAAACAATGTAAAGCGCTTTGAGTCTGTGATAAACGGAGATATAGCGCTATACAAGTCCATTTACCATACCAGGGCCCACAGTTTGGTTTACAAAAATATTCTAGTCTTACGTTTGGTTCCAGGTTCCTCAAAATAATTTGATTCATGATGATAGAGTTATTCAACACTAAGAATTACATGAAGAGTGAATGTGTTTTGTAAACTAACTGCAGGCTATTCAAATGTAAACAAATCTCCCTCCTCTGAAACTGCACAGTGCACCTTTAACTCAGAAAACGTTGCAGTGACGTTAGTGCAACTATATGGTCCAATTTATGAGAAACTAAAGTCAGTCTTAGCCGAGATATTGCACGCCCATACTTCCTCAAGTATGAGTGTGCTTACTGGGTTAATAATTGGCATAATACAGGCCAGACTGGTTATACAGTGTGCATACTTACATGACTGTGTCTATCTTATCTATACACGTACATATCTCTGTGTCAGAGGGTAACACCTTTTCCTCAGAAACACTAAAGCACACTTAGGTTTCGCTTCTAGATGCAAATAAATTGGCAGCAAGTCGGAGAATGTTCTCATAGCAGACAGACGGAGAACTGAAGACATGGCTCCAACACTGGTAAGTTTTCTTAGCTCATACAAGGTTTTGTTATCATACATTAATTATAAATATATATTGTATTTAAATAACAAATATGTAGATGTTGGATACAACTACATTAAAATCTTTATTTTATGTTTAGAACATATTACTTAGAATTATTATGGCAAGTTTAGTTGATGCAAGAAGTGCTTTCTGTAAGAATTTGAGATTTTTGGACAGTGTTGAAAATGTTTTAATTAATGGCCGTTTTTTATTTAGTTTTATTTTTTTTCTACATTTTTTTATTTACTTTTTTATTTTTTTTTAACCTTTTTAAAAACAATTATTTAAAATTATTTATTTATTTATTTATTTATTTATATTTTTCTGTCATTTTAGTTTGACTCAGCTGCTAAGCCCGGGGATCTTGTCCAGATCTTCCGGGGCGGATACGAGCACTGGGCCGTTTACATCGGAGGGAATGAGCTGGTGCATTTGATTCCTACAGGTCAGTGAAGAGTTGCATTCAAATTAACCCTGGAACACCTTCTCAACCCAGTATCACGGTAAGGCGTGTAATCGACGCGCCGGTCCACCTCCCGTAGTCAAGATGGCCGCCACGGTGTTCCGTCAATGTTCTATCTATATTCTAACCTCTCCCTGTCCCCTTGCCCTAACCCTAACCACCCACGCCAGGGTGTTTGTCTCCGGGGCTGCAGCTGGATAGTATTGAAATGCTGGGAGAACATCTCGCCCCCTGTTGGTGCTATTCCTCCGTTCATTTAGACGGGCGGGGGGCCGCGTGTAACTCACACGCCCTGGTCAGGCAAGGCGTTGTGAGGGATACGCGTGGACCGGCGCGTCTATTTCACGCCTCGGCGTGATACCAGGTTGACCTTCTATAACCCTCTGTATGCCACTTAGCTAGAGCTTTTATTTGGTAATGATGGCTGATCATTTACATCTGGGGGGTTATATCTGCTCTGTTTATTAGTAACACACTTAGAAAATGAAAACTCTAACTAAGTGTCATTGGGATGGTTATAGATGGTCTGTTTGCCACTTAGCTATAGTTTAATTAGTTTAGTTTAGTTGAAAAATACAGAGCAGATTTAACCCCCAGATGTAAATGATTAGCCATTAAAGGTGGAGTCAGCGATTCTGGGACACGCTTGTTGTCAATTTTTGTGTTGTTTGTCGTCAAAATCAGTGAATATCTCCTCATGATCCTGTACCTGTACGTACTGTGTTAAAACATAGCCCAGGCTCTGTAAACTGGCATGTTGCTAGCAGGAACTGTGGACCCCACAGATTTTTTACAGTTTGTTTTACATAAACTGTGTTTACATACCAGTTGACAGAGCCTATGGTACAGAGCCTGTATTAACACACAGAGCACACACAGTACGGACAGGTATCAGATTTTGACGGGATTCTCACTGATTTTGACAAAAAGTGATTTTGTCAACAATCGTTCTCCAGAATCACTGACTCCACCTTTAAGACTCATAATACGTCAATGTATAGTAATCATAAAAAAACCAATTACTTAATTAATGAGTATTTTTCTCTTTTCCAGAGGAGGATTTAGGGCAATTTGGAAACATGTTGAGGCTGCTGGACAGTCACGCGGCAACCGTCCGGCGACAGAAGATCAGTGAAGTGGTCGGTCGTCATAAATACTTGATAAACAACGTGCTGGATGAGGAGTTTGAGCCCCGGGACCGCCACACCATCGTGACTGAAGCCTGCAGGATGGTCGGGCTGGAGCGACCGTACTCTCTGACGGGATATAACTGTGAACACTTTGCCACTGAGCTCCGATACGGCCGGCCAGAGTCAAGACAGGTGGGTGTGCCGAGGCTTTTTATGATGTGTGGGTGTGTGTGTGTGTGTGTGTGTGTGGGGGGGGGGGGGGTAGTGAGTGAGTGTGTGTGTGTGTGTGTGAGTGTGTGTGGGTGTGGTTCTGTCTGTCTGTCTGTATGTCTGTCTGTCTGTCTGTGTTTCTGTGTATGTGTCAGTGTGTGTGTGTATGTGTGCGTGTGTGTGTGTCTCTCTCACTCTCGCTCTCTCTGCCTGCACCAGGATCCTAGACCAGTTTTAATCATATTAGCGTCTCTTTCATTGTCACAATACACAGAACTAACACAATCTATTACGGTTTGATAAGAAGCAGATGTGAAGCTAAGTAAATTATGATTGCATGAAATTCAAACAACAACAGCTGATAATTAACAAGCTAAGGCAATTTGCGATTCAAAAAAAAAAAATCTTGTTTAGTCAACCCACTTAGTGCGTCTGTCACTTTAAATATGTTGTAGTTGTACTGTTATTATCCAGAAGCAGCTCAATCTCCTGAAATAAAGCCTCTAGTGTGCCTGTGATGTTTGTTTTTTCGTTCCTCATTCACTTAAAGCTATAGTGCGTAACTTTTTTGTATAAATTAATGTCTGTTACATTCAAGATATCACCAAATTAGTTGACAACAAGTTGATTATGCCTATCAGCTTCACAAAACTGGTGCAGGAGCTCAGAAAAATCCCATGAAGAGCCCAAGAAATGTTTCCATATACTAGATGTTTCTATAGTATCATCGCTGGGCCATGAATCTGCATTAATAACTGTTTTAACTTCAATTTCAAATGTTCACAAACATATGTGTGTGTGTGTGTGTGTGTGTGTGTGTGTGTGTGTGTTTACAGGTGAAAGTAGCTGAGGTGGGCTTAGGCGTAGGCGTTGCCGCGGTAGCAGGAATCGGCCTCGTAGCTTTGGGCGCCGCTCTGTTCTCGATGCTCAAAGACGACAACGAAGAGGAACGGACCAATCAGAGGAGAGAACACAGGAGACCCAACAGGAGACATTACCAATGATGTCACAGAGAGACGGCAAGATGGCCGCGTTTATTATGATTCAAACTACATGAATACACTTTTGCACATGTGGTATTGTTTCTGTTGAGGGAAGGTTTCACTTCATGGCTGTTTGTTGAATGTCTGATGTGTATTTTATGATTCATTTGTTACATTACGATAATGATTTGTGAAAAGTGACTGGTAGCGAAATCTGATGCAAATACTTGAATATATAAGTTATGAATAAATAATGAAAAAAGAGGTAAACTTTTTCTATTTTCTGTTTGAGAATTTTATTTGTACTTTTCATGTGAACTTTGCTGAAAAAGGCGACGACATAGCTGGTAGTATCATCAGAGAGCATCATAATCCATTCAACAACAACTATATGAAAAAATGTATATTCTTTTTCTCTTTCTCTTTCATTGTTATTGCACAAAAAACCATGACATTGACACAGAAGCTTTATATCAAATTCAGTGCAATTTATTCTATTGGAGAAACAGTAAAGAACCAGTTAGAAATGTAAAAGGGATTTTAAAAACATTTATATAAGTTTACATGTTGCCAGTCTATCATGATTGACATTGAGGTGCTGGGTGTGAAGGCAGAGGTCATAGTGTTGAGTATGCAGAGACACACACACACACACACACACAAACACACAAGCACACACACACACACACACACACACACACACACAAAACACACAAGCACACACACACACACACACACACACACAGAGGAAGCACAGATGGGTAATGTTTTTATATGGGCCTGGTTATGAGCTTACAGGGTGTTTATCCCCCAGCCACTCTGCCAGCATTGTCCTGCTGCATCACAATCCACCACTGTTCACATGGGGAGCCCCTCTTACAGCCGGGGCAGGTGTGTGTGTGTG
>CM049408.1:27245000-27267500 GCA_026929865.2 Hyperoplus lanceolatus | reverse complement strand
GTAGCCGGCTCCGCACCGCAGCACTGTGGCTGGCCTCGCAGAAAGCAGCCTATGTTATTACCACCACCACCGCCTGCTATGAATGCCTTATGTGTATATACACATGTTCTTATCTGTCTTTGGATGTGTGTGTGTGTGTGTGTGTGTGTGTGTGTGTGTGTGTGTGTGTGTGTGTGTGTGTGTGTGTGTGTGTACAGTTTTTGTGAGGACCAATTTCAGTTTTAGACCTGAAAGTGAGGACATTTTTGAGAGAGTTTTAAGGTTCAGGTATGCATTAGGTTTATGTTAGGGTCAGTGTAAGGGGTGTGTGTGTGTGTGTGTGTGTGTTTCCCTGTGTCCGTCCGTCCGTGGGTGTGTGTGTGTGTTTGCGTGCATCTACGTGTGTGTGTGTGTGTGTGTGTGTGTGTGTGTGTGTCATATAATGAGTGCAAATGTTTGTTTCCAGAAGGCTTCCTTGTGTAAACGTTCAAACACAGGTAGATTCACGGAGCCGGATCGCGTCGGCGTAAACATGACACAGGAATAGACTGTTGGTAAAAGGGTCAGATTGTGCGTCTGTTTGAATGGGCCCAACTGTCTCAGAAAAGTTGAATAAATAGCTCTTTGCAAAACGAAACGCACACATTTCTCAGCTCAAGTCTTTAGCCAGTGAAGCAGTTAAGCCCTAACAAGTTTAACCTGTTTATGTACAGGAGGATTTTATTGATTGTATAGGCTACAGTGTGGCCATTCAGATGGGAAAAAACATACATTCATCATTCAATATTTGGATAAGATTAAAGCTGGGGTGGAGGATTTGGGGAGAAAATGGCAGTTGGAATAGAGATTTGAATCCAAATACCTCAACCGCTCCACTTGTTCTCTTTGGTCCCTCCCCCATGGTCCCTCCCTGACATGCTCTACACCAACAACAAGTGAATGGACAGTCCCAACAGCCAATAAGAACAGAGAATCGTTAACTCATGTTAACTTCGACCAATCAGAAATCATATACCCCAGCTTTAAGTTCCAGAGAGTGTTGTTAGTGTTTGAAATGCAGTCGACACCCTTTAAAAAATGCAACCATTGACTTTTAAATTGCATGCCATTTATTATGTCATAAGATTACCAATTACTTTTTAACATTGTGCTTTTATTGTTGAGACATACAGGTACACTTTTCCATTGCCACCAAAATTGCTGGACGATAGTTTATGAACAATTTCATATGGAGAGTTGTGTGGAGCTGATAGGGCTTAATCAACTTTGTGTCAACTAGTTTTGCGATGGCTTGAATGTAACTGAGATTCATTTCTCAATGGGATTTACGTGTATAAATAAAGGTTAAAAAAAAATTCTACAAACAAATGCGATGAAATATATCAAAAGACTCTTTTTGCCCCAAAGAAGTCAACCTGCGTCACCTCGCTATAAACATGTCTAGAGCATAAACAAGCAAATAAAAAGTCTATGACAAACATCCTGGGTGGCGAAAGAAAAAATACTAAAAGCAGAGCTAAAAGAAGTTGTGTGTGTGTGTGTGTGTGTGTGTGTGTGTGTGTGTGTGTGTGTGTGTGTGTGTGTGTGTGTGTGTGTGTGTGTGTGTGTGTGTGTGTGTGTGTGTGTGTGTGTGTGTGTGTGTGTGTGTGTGTGTGTATTGTGCCAGTGAGTCAGGGAGAATGTTCTTCTACTACTCAACACACTGCTTCTTATTTTGTCCTTGTTTGTTTGTTTGTGTCACTTATTGTGGATTTCCCGAAACAAACTAAAATACTTTGAGTTGTTTTTTCATCCTAAATTAGTTGTGAGATAACTTTTATTTTTTGTCTGACAGCCCAGAAATACTCCCTGCGTTCCAAATCACATACTCTTTCTTTTTACTGCACTACATACTAAAGTACAGAAGAGTTTTAGGGCCACAGGAGCGAAACAATAAATCAGATAAGGAAGTTTTTTTTTCTTGATGTCGAGAAATGCTATTGGAGTTAGTGGGGCATGTATTTTCAGCATACTACAATTGACGTGCATGTATTGGGACGTCCTAAATCTTTTTCTGGCAAACTAAATAGTATGGAATAGCTGATTGAGCCCAGGTGTGAGGAGTCTATATATATATACCCTCAGACCCCCAGTGCTCTGTGCTGCTCTATTGCTGTATCCCGTTCCAGAGACCGCCTCCTTGGTAGGACGCGGTCTATGAAGGCTATAGCCTATGAAGGCCGATTCGAAGGCCGAACCAGGGCCGAACGAGCGTTGTTAAACGGGACGGTCTCCGCAGGTCTCCGTTTACGAGCATTTCCGCTTTGCGTAACAAGCCGTTACCTTGCGTGACGACTCGCCGCTCCTGTGCTGCCTAGCAACCCTGATAGCTGCCAATGGAGACAGCCTTGTCAGCAGAGGAAAAAAGAAAAAGAAGTTGCCTACCAGACGAAAAGAAAAAAAAGTACAAGAAAAAAAGAAAGGAAGATAAAAGTTAAGAAGATGGAGCAACACGTTGCTGTTTTGTTATTTTTAATTTTATCGTATGTCATCTCTGGAAAAAAACGCAATAAATCATGGGATATGTTGGGCTGCGAAGGATACATCTGATGCAGCCTTCAAAACCGTGAAACAAAGGCTGCATTTCTCGGCCGCATATGAGGAGCCTTGCAAATGGAACAACCTTTGCGCGCCGCTATGACGCAATCGGTCTTCAAATGCAGCCTTCGTAGACCGCAACCCCTGAATCGAGATACAGCCATTGTCTCACCTTCAGAGGTAGTGAGAGGGTCTTTCTGAGTTTCTCTAGTCCCAGTGTTTCTACAAACACCTATTAGAATACCATCTCTTCAATCACGTATGGAGTGTTCTGGCCTTGCAGTGTATGCTGCATATTGAAGTATCTCAAAAATTACTAGAAAAATAGTCATGAAAATAATTTACTGGGGGCGCCCTTAGCTCAGTTTGTAGGGCTTCCCCCCCCATGGGCCTCGGCCAGCAGCGGACCCAGGTTCGATTCCAGCCCGCGGTCGTTCTCTGCATGTCATTCCCCTCTCTGCCCCATTTCAACTCTGTCTCTACACTATCAATATAGCATAAAAATGCTCTTAAAAAAAAAATGTTTTGCTCCAGCTGGGCTCAGTCTGCTTCTCTTTCCACTTCCTGCCTCCTGTTATGCTCCCATGGCAACTAACCATTAAGGTTTAAAAAAACAAATACCACACACACACACACACACACACACACACACACACACACACACACACACACCATAGGCCTTGCCACATTTTGTGCTTTTCCCCCTTTGGGTTATTTAGAGGTGCAGTGTGTAACAAAGGTGTATTTCGGCATCTCTCCTAATGGTCAAATGTACAGAAGCTACGGTGGCCTTCAAGGACAAAAAGCCAGTTACAAAAGTTTGCATCATCCACCACTGCTGTGAGTCTTTAGACATACTTTTGAACATCATATTCCATTTCTACCAAGTCTGTTCTGAAAAATGCCCAATAAATTCTCCACACTACAGCTTTAACTAAAAGTTAAATTCCCAATTCATAAACCCAAGCTTCTATATCTTCATTCTTCTTTTTTAAAATATCTGCTACAGAGCTGTTTAGTCTTTTCCCCCTTATATACAGGCAAGGAGAGTTTGTTTCTATAGCAGAATTCAGACACAAGGCCATTCAAATTGCTTTACAGGGGCATAGAATACATCAAGATTAAAATGCATCAAGTATAGAACAGACATTAAAAAGCTAAATTAAAAATATGAATAGAATTAAAGCTGGGGTATATGATTTCTGATTGGTCAAAGTATAACATGAGCTGTACACTTTGACCAATCAGAGCGAGGCTCTGATTCTCTGTTCTTATTGGCTGTTGGGACTGTCCATTCACTTTGGCACGACTTTGTTGGTGTAGAGCGTGTCAGGGAGGGACCATAGGGGAGGGACCAAAGAGAACAAGTGGAGCGGTTGAGGGAAACAGAAAACATCACACATTCACACAGACTATAGTAACATTCATCTGACTTCTGCTTGACACAGTTTTGGCGTCCCAAACCCCGATATTATAGAATTACAGTTTCAGACACAGCGACTCCGGACAATTACTCTGCGGCCTGTGTGTGTGTGTGTGTGTGTGTGTGTGTGTGTGTGTGTGTGTGTGTGTGTGTGTGTGTGTGTGTGTGTGTGTGTGTGTGTGTGTCTTTGTGTGTGTGTGTGTGTGTGTGTGTGTGTGTGTGTGTGTGTGTGTGTGTGTGTGTGTGTGTGAGAACTGTGGAAAAGCTGCATTAGGAGAAAAAACCTTTGGAAAAAAAAAACCCTCAGTCAATCAGATGCTAAAAAACAAGGAAGTGTTGGCAAACTGTGTGTCAATACCAACCAAAGTAATCAGTGTGTGTGTGTGTGTGTGTGTGTGTGTGTGTGTGTTTTTAGGTTTAATTTTTTTATTTATACTTTATTGTAGGAGCAAGAATTCCATATCGTCGTATAATGTTATTCTTCCCATTTACAGCATCCTACACATCGTTTATATGTATTATTGGTACAAAAGATAAGAGAAATAATAATAGAAAAAAAAAATGAAAAAAAAAATTTAATATAATTTCACACATACACACATAGGGGAAGGTGGGGTGATTTGTGCAACTTTTTACTCAAAGTGATTTTAAAGTGAGGCCTTGACAGTTATGTCTCCAACTCAAATATGTACATATATTTCAGGATGTTGTGCATCCCTGGCAATAAAAACTTTGGATCTGGAATAAACTGTTTAAGAAATATAGCTTCGAAAAAAAGTTGTCTTGACGCACAAATCACCCCACTACGTGGGGTGATTTGTGCGTCATTGTGTCACAATGACAAAGTCACCATCATCATCTTTCTGGCCATCTGAACTCTCATCAGTGGTGTCGTTAAGTGGAATTAAGATGTCACTCTCTTCTGAGCTACTGTAGACAATCACTTTCTTTTGGTGACCAGCGTATACAGCCATGCCACTGGCACAACTCTCAGAAATGTACTTTGCACTAGTTGCTCCGAGCTTGTGGAACCAACTGCCACCTGACAAATGTGATTCCCCCTACATTTCTGCCTTTAAATCAAGGCTCAAAACCCATATGTACACCCTGGTGTTTCCTCCCCATTAACTATCTTACCTCTGCACTACTATCTGTGTTTATGTGGATGTATGGGCTTTACGTCTTTTATTTTGGTTATTGTTATTGTACCTTCATTGTTTACCTACTGAATGCACTATGTACAGCACTTTGGACAGTGCAAACTGTCATAAATGTGCTTTTATAAATACATTTTACTTACTTACTTACTTATAACTCACCCAAGCCCTTGCGCACAAATCACCCCATCCCCAGAATTTTGGATAATAGGCATGATGCAGCAATTTAGGGTTGACATTGTGCTAACTATATAGACTCAAAGTGTAGCATACCAAAGCACTAAAACATGTGTCAAATGTTTTCAAACGTGTCTATAATTGTTCAGACACAATAATCAAAAAACCTTGATCATGGAAATTTTACTTTGAAAGGCAAAACACAGTTTTTTGAGCTTAAATGTGCTTATATCTTATTCCTTGTGTCTCCCTTCTTTACAGGATGAGTCAAATGGATGGCTCTTCTTAAATATGTGGTCACATTTCCAATTTCTTCCACGGTTTTCTAGAAACAAGGGGTTTTGCAACTTCCAAAATGCACAAATCACCCCACCTTCCCCTATAAACATAAAATAAAATAAAAAGAGAGATTTTTTTAAATGTAGTTTAGTAATAGTGTGGTATAACGAGACGTTTGTATTCACACCTTGCCTCTTGTTTTAAGATCATACATCAAGTTATTTGAGCTTCTATAAGTCTTGCTCTGGAGTCTCTTGAGTGAGACTAACCTTTTATAATCAGAAAACGTACTCCAACTGCTTCAAAGGCTTTTAGAATCTACACGAGCTGTCACAGTTAAAACCACACTTTCATATTAGATTTCTAAGCCAAGAAACGTCCAAGTATTTGATGCCTATTTTGGCAACTTAATCCTAAATGCTTTTATAGGGGTGTGTAGCGCCCTCATGTGGATGTATTATGAACTCCACTCTCAATTCAGACTAAATACTGTAGTAGTGAGCTGCCGCCATCTTGTGGTGAATGTAATATAACACATTTATAAAAAAATAAATAAAAAAAAATGTTAACTGCAAATTTTCAGAGTAGCCGGCACGCTAGGAAAGTCAGCAGAAGGTGGCAGTGTCGCTCTATAAGTGAATTATCTATGAAAACTGTGAGCCAGAGAGAAATACAAAGGATGTACGCTACGCTCTGACCCCCTCCGAAGTGTGGTAACTTGAGAGGGGATATGCGAAAAGAAGAATTTCAATGTTACCATTGACTAATAAAGTAACTGAACTTAATGACGTAAATAATCAGTAAGCTCAAAGTTTCCCACAATATCGACAAAACTTAAAGATGCGATGAGAAACATTTGCATATTTCTGAAACAGTCAATTTTTTTCTCTGATGATCATAAATGACATGTAACACCAAACGAGACCATCAGTACAACTAATGCTATTTTTATATAGTTTTTCTTAATGCCTTAAAAAATTGCTTTGATTTGAATGTTCTTATTTTGTATGTGTGTGTGTGTGTGTGTGTGTGTGTGTGTGTGTGTGTGTGTGTGTGTGTGTGTGTGTGTGTGTGTGTGTGTGTGTGTGTGTCTCTAGTCTGTATGTATTTCCCTGTACTGTGTTGGCGTGGTTCCATAGAAGAGGGATTACTGTTAAACGGTTGTAATCTGGTCTGTTTCCTCTGGTGTCCCGGGCCCTTCTGATGGGAGCCACACACACACACACACACACACACACACACACACACACACACACACACACACAAAAACTTCTGATGGGAGCCAGTGTTTAGAAGGGGCTCCACACGGCTACATACTCTTTAAATGTAATCTCCATAATCTCTGCTTTTTACTGCAGGCCGGGGTCCCACACACACACACACACACACACACACACACACACACACACACACACACACACACACACACACACACACACACACACACACACACACACACACACACACACACACACGCACACACTCAAATGTCTCCTAAAAGACATTTGGAAAACATGACAGCCTGTATTTCCAATATGAGAACTTTTTTTTTTAACGGAGTGTATGTAATTTTTTTTTTCTACCCAAAGGTAAACCGTTAAAAAAATAATTACTGTGCTTTGAACTTCAGAGCTGAATGATGATAAATATTCAGGTAGTTCAAACGCCTCGACACATAAATATTAATGTTCTTCAGGCACTTTGATGTGTTTTTTAACGATCTGGACATTCTGGTTAGTTTTTACAACCCCATATCCTGAAAACGTTTTGGACGTTACGTTAAACTGTTATTTAAAACAGAATGCCATCACGTGGGTAATCCTTTTTCACATACAATCAAGTTGAAAACAATACGGAGGCAATATGTTTTAAACTGTATGTATTAGTCATGCATGTTTTTATTTATTGGTATACAGTAAATGACGCAGTATACAAATAAGAATGGAACCAGATATCATTTCATTCATTTACTTTCGTCTTTATTTTGAACAAAAAAAAAAGAAGAAAATAACAAAGCAAGTATGACATGTCATACACACACAAAACACAATCATTATAAAGTGTCATAAACAATACTTATACAATAAATGTAGTGTCTTTGGAAAAGGAGTGAGAGCTTATGTGTTCCCCCTTATTCAACTGTCCTTAATTATCACAATGTACATCATTTATATTTATACAATACTCTGATATAAAATGCACAAAGCCTAGACCAATGGAACCAGATCATTTGTGTAAATGTTTTTCTTCCCCCTGTGAATTTCAAAAATATGCACGTTTAATTATTTATTGATATACACAGTATTTAACGCACTGTAAAAAGTATAAAAATAAGAATGGAACCAGGTACTTTGTGTGAATGTACAGTTGTTTTGCTCATTTGCATAATAACAGCCCTGCAGCGTGAGATCTTTTCCATTAAGGTTTCGAGGAACCGTGGGACTGGGGACAAGTCTGAATCTGTCCGTGTAGGAAAACCAACTGCAACAGAGTTTTCTCAGGAATAGTAAAATGTGAAGATTAGCATTTAGCAACTATAACATATTAAAGGTGGAGTCAGTGATTCTGGAGAATGCTTGTGAACATCACTTTGTTGAAATCAGTGAATATCTCCTCAAGGTGTGTGTGTGTGTGTGTGTGTGTGTGTGTGTGTGTGTGTGTGTGTGTGTGTGTGTGTGTGTGTGTGTGTGTGTGTGTGTGTGTGTGTGTGTGAGAGAGAGTGAGAGAAAGTGTGTATGAAAGTGTGTGTCGGTATGTGAGAGTGCATTGTCTTCTCATTTCCCTGGAGAACTCAGAATTCTGTAAGTCTGACGGAGGATTTCCCGGGAGATTCCACCTTTCCCACACACACACACACACACACACACTCACACACACACACACACACACATCACTCCTTGACCCCCCCCCCCCCCTCGTCCCCCTGGCCTCACCGGCTCATGCATAAGCCTCAAGTCTTTTGTCACCCAGAGGTGCTCTGCGCTACGTTTGTTTGTTCATACAGAGAGAAGGGTGAGAATGTGTGACTGTCCCACAAACCATGAAAACTGTCTGCTTCACATTCCCACAGTGAGTGAAGGAGTTTGGGACAGATTTGACAGATTTGTGAGAAATATAGGACAAGGTGTGTATGCAATTACCTGTTGGGAGTAAGAATGATCCCTGAATAAACAACAGAACTTTAACCTGCAGTGTGTAGAATTTTGGGTTTTATTTCCTAGTAGATTTTGTAGAAAGTAATTATAATATCCATAAGTACATTTAGTTTTGTGCATAATAGCTGAAAATACCCTTAGAAAGGGTCTCGTATATGTCCATATTTCGGCATATTTTGGACCAAGGTCTAGTGCCACCATCTTGAAAGTGTCATAGTTGGAATGTCATCAGGTGCATTGTTTAACATTTAGAATTGTTCTTGTCCTTGAAGGCCACTGTAGCTTATGTTATTATTTGAAAGGGTTGGGGTTACCCAGGGAGCATTGCATTCTAGAACTTTGTAGAACTTTCTTGATGATGTCATATTACACACTGCACCTTTAACTTAGAAAATATATCTGAAGACAAGTTACAGCGAAATATCTCACAGGCCAAAACTGAAACTTGGACTTAAAATTGCAGTGTGTAATATGATATCATCAGGAAAGTTCTACAAAGTTCTAGAATGCAACGCTCCCTGGGTAACCCCAACCCTTTTGAATAATAACAGAAGCTACAGTGGCCTTCAAGGACAAGAACAATTCTACATTTTAAACAATGCACCTGATGACATTCCAACTATGACACTTTCAAGATGGCGGCACTAGGCCTTAGTCCAAAATATGCAGAAATATGGACATATATGAGACCCTTTCTAAGGGAAAAAATAATAATTCAAAACATTTTTTTCAGCTATTATGCACTAAATTAAATGTACTTATGGATATTATAATTACTTTCTACAAAATCTGCTAGGAAATAAAACCCAAAATTCTACACACTGCAGGTTTAAGAATTAAAAAAAAACTTTTATGGGGGCGCTCTTGTGGCGTAGTGGATAGAGCGCGTACCATATCGTCTCCGGCCTTCATTGCAGTGGTCACGGGTTCAAATCCGACCCGTGGACCTTTACTGCAGGTCATCCCCCTCTCTCTCTCTCTCTGTCTCCCCATTTCAACTCTGTACTGTCTAACAGAGCTTGAAAATGCCAAAAAACAATCTTTAAAAAAAATAAATAAAATGTATAACCAACAATAACAAACACGAAGACAAAAAGATTGAGTCATGACAAAAGAAGAAAGAGAAAAAAAGGAGGGAACACACACACACACGCTCGCACACGACACACACACACACACACACAGAACGACCTGCCACTGCCAGCCTAGTCTGAACATGTCTAGAAAGTGAGGTTTTCACAGACGCTGTAATTTACGTAGATTCAGATCATTTTGGCAGAACACAGGACCACCTGCACTCCAGCTCCGAGTGAGAACTACTCACACACACCTCCACACCTCCACACACACACACACACACACGCACACACACTCACACACACACAGTGAAGACAGAATAACACCATGGTGTTTTAGTAACGCGTTAGATAGGTGGCCAAAAGCAGCTCAATCAGTCTACCTATACTGAGTTTTGGTGTGTGTGTGTGTGTGTGTGTGTGTGTGTGTGTGCTTCTGTATGTGTGTGTGTGTGTGAGTCTCAGCCTGGAGGTATTCACCAGGTTTAGGCAGCTGTCAGCGCAAAGGAAGATGAATCAAGTGGAAGCTGCTTTAAAGGGGCAGTGTGTAATAAGCTGCTTTAAAGGGGCAGTGTGTAATAAGCTGCTTTAAAGGTGGAGTCAGTGATCCTGGAGAACGCTTGTTGTGAAAATAACTTTTTGGAAGAATCAGTGAATTTTACCTCATGATCTGTCCGAGGTTGTGAAAAGCTTGTGTAAATTGGTATGTTGCTAGCTACCTTTGTTTACATGCCCTTTGTTGACCTACACTTTTACATAGCCTTGGCTGTGTATTAACACTCGATTTTTTAAATGGTACGGACGGGTAGCAGATCATGAGGAGCAAATCACTGATTTTGTGTTCTCCAGAATCGTTGACTCCACCTTTAATTGAGGCGGCTGTCTATTAAGCTACTGTCTTTCTCTCTCTTCCCCCTCTCCTTGTAATCTTACCTCACCCCCTTTTTAATGTGTTATTACCTTTTAATTAAGATCTTTGGGACGTTTTGCATTTAAGGGCTCGATTACAGAAGAGATAACAGAAAGCCAAAGCGTGCACACACACACACACGCACACACACACACACACACACACACACACACACACACACACACACACACACACACACACACACACACACACACACACACACGCACGCACGCACTGGGAATTTTAAAATTAGTATGACGTGTGCCGTGAGTTTCTGCCAAGTTCCTTAAGTGATGTGAAAACTCATTGTGTAGGATTGGTGTTGCCTTACAATAAAAACACATATATCATCTAGTCAAAACCAGTTATGCATCATTATGGCCCTGGGCGCTCCGGTGGTGTAGTGGATAGAGCGCGTACCATATCAGCTCAGGCCTTCGTTGCAGTGGTCGCGGGTTCAAATCCGACCCGTGGTCCTTTACTGCAGGTCATCCCCCCTCTCTCTCTCTGTCTGTCTCTCTTTCTCTCTCTCTCTCTCTGTCTCCCCATTTCAACTCTGTACTGTCTAATAAAGCTTGAAAATGCCAAAACATTATCTAAAAAAAAGAAAGGTGCAGCAGACCAATGTTAGTGTCAACATTAAATCATGTGACACACGCATCGGCATACGCTCCCTTTGATTCATATACATAATAGCAAACTAATAAACTAACTAATTATCTATTCACACACCCATTCCTTAACGATTCCCTTAACATATTCTCTTGTTCGGCTTTTGACAGTAAATATTGTCCTTTGATCATGGTGAACTTGAAAGGAGTTGTGGAATGTGTTTTCATGTTAATGGAATTGAGGTGAACGTTTTAGAATGATTCTTCACAAAGTAATAAAACTAATGTTGTTTTTATGTATTATAAAAGATATAGTGTGTAACTTCTGTTGACCCCATGAGGAATTCTGTACAACACTTATACATGAGATAAGCCTTTGGTGATGGCGCATGGATTTTATTCCTTCTGCTGTACGTCCAGGTATTTTTCTGAGCAGTAGAACCAACAACTGAAACATTTCTTGGGCTCGTCTTGGGATTTTTCTTGAGCTCCTGATCCAGTGTCAGGGGGGTGCGACACCAGTTTGTAAACGCTGCCATACTGAGAAATACAGAGAGAGTTTTGTGGAGCTGATCTGGCATTAATCAACTTTGTGTCAACTCTTTTGGCAATAGCTAAAATCTAACCGGTAACCATTTATATGAAAAAAGTTACACACTATAGCTTTTAATGATTTTCTGTATATTGTTCTCTATGCCAAAACTATTTTTGGAGCTTGAAACATTCAATACTCACTCAGGACATCTCGTTCTCAGCCGCTTTGATTGTGAAACCATTCTGTTTCTAATCTGTCTGTGCGTCCCTCCACTTAATTACAGTGCAGCGCTTTAATTGCGTAAGTGCTTTATGCTGACAGCGACTGTTGGGAAGAAGTTAATAGTTTATCTGTCTCGTCAGAACAGTTTGTCCAAAGCCAGTATCTATTAATACTCGCAGACACTAAATATAACAACGTCAGTAATTTGACTCGTCATTTTCATAAATTTATTGGCATTCATTTTGTTTATGGGGTAAATTAAATAAAAAGCCAAAAATATCTGATTACTTCTTCAGATTTTCAAACACAGTACATAAACTCTTAACTGTCTTTTGCTCGACTGTATCATTCCAATGTGTCATTTTCTTGTGATTCTTCTCTTTACTTTTTATCAGGTGTAGCATTTTGTGAACTGTCAATGTTACATTAAACCATTGTTTACTGTAAACTGTGATGAGCAGTATCCTCTTGCGGTGCATTTGCTCCACTAAGCTTTGAAAGCCCAACAATTCTTTCTTAATGTCCTCTTATTCATTTTTACATCACCATCAAATTCATACTGAATTAACCATTGTGCCATTAAACTTTTTTACTATATTATTTATTCAGCACATTTCATACATGCTTTAAATAAGGTGTCCTCTAGAAAAGGAAAAAAATAAAAAAATAAAAATAAAATGCAACATTGTCAATGTCACATCTGGTCCATTTGGTAAAACATACTGTGTGACACTTGTGGGTCCGTTTACAAGGTTTCAACATGAATTCTCTCTCTCGTACAGTTTGACTGGCGTGAATGTTGACGGTGTGTCTTTGATGTGCCGTGTGTGAGTGACAGACGGATTTCTTTGAAGCTGGCGTGTGTGTGTGTGTGTGTGTGTGTGTGTGTGTGTGTGTGTGTGTGTGTGTGTGTGTGTGTGTGTGTGTGTTGCAGAGTAAGAGAATACCTTTGGGTCCCTCACAAGCACTGACCCGGGAAACCATTTTCACACAAGATTGAGAGAGTCACTCAACAGAGACAAAACAGAGAGTTTACCTTTGATACTGGCTTCAGAAACACACACACACACACACACACACACACTAAAACAGGCTCATAGATCTGATCTCACTATTTCAAAATTAACATTAGTGTTATTTTCTCTGATCAAAACTGTACCAAGACAAACTGACACCTAACTGTCAAAATGTTTCAATTTATTCTGGAAGGCGATACCGGATAAAACCAAATGCCAAGAACTGTTTGCAAATACAGTTTTGACCCTCTGGCAATAACACACACACACACACACACACACACACACACCTACACGCACGCACGCACACACACACACACACACACACACACACACACACACACACCTACACACATTCACACACACTCTCATACACACACACACACACCTACACTGGCATTTTGGAGTGGGGTGTCATCCGCTATGCCCATTCACAACCGCAATGAAAACAAAAACAGCCAAACTGTTCTGTCAGTCAGAGGGAAGAGAATCTCTCTTTCAGTGTAAACACCCGGGGATTCTAGAACTCATTTGTTGAACATAGTTACAGTTGTCAAGGGTAAATTTTTTTTAAAAAAAATAATAAAAATCTGCCACATTTTGAAGCTGCAGTGTTTACATTGGAAGTAGTTTATTGAGTTGCCCTGGGGCGTATTATGGCTAGACACCCCCCCCCCCCCACACACACACACACACACAGACAACCGGGGTTTATTGTCAATAACTGTCACTCTGCAACAAAAGAAAAAAGGGGGAGGAAGCTAATTCGCGGGACCCATTTCGCCTTTAGCCTAGCCGTGTAATTAGCGCTAAAACAAAATGCTTTGTGTTGAAATACAGCGACTGGTTCTCCTGCCAAGCGCACATAGCATCTCCTGCCCAAAGAAAACATTGATGGGTGGCATGCCGCATTTATGATAGATCTCATAATCACCGGGGTTTTTTCTTCCTTCTCTTGAGGCATGCAAATGACGCAAATCGGAAAGACACAAAGACACTGTTACCGGCTAATTAAAAACATTTGAACTATGCCATCCGTCCTGCGGTGTTGTGTCTCTCTCGGTGTGCGTGGGTTTGTACAGACGCACCTCAATCCACCTGTTCCCCCGAGGGCACACAGCTCAAAAAAACAAGCCCTCCTCCTAGAAAAGACAAGAAGGCCTGGTAACAGATATACAGGTGAAACTCATATTATTAGAATATCATGGAATATGAATTGGAATTGAGGCAGGAATTCATGTAAAAGGGGCCCAAAGCAAGTACTGAGTAATGCATGATTATACTTTATAGAGGGCTGACATTTCTGTATTTAAAATCCCTTTTTATTGATTTCATGTTAGGCTATATTCAAATTTTCTGAGATTTTGAATTTGGGGTTTTCATAAGCTGTAAGCCATAATAATAAAAAAATTATAACAAATAAAGGCTTGAAATATCTCACTTTGCTTGTAATGAGTCTATATGATGCATCATTTTCACCTTTTAAGTTGAATTACTGAAATAAATGAACTTCCAATTTTTAGACTTTCACCTGTATGTGGATATTAAAAGCACTGTCCATTATAAAGTCCTATCACAGGGAAAACAATTGCACCACTGAGCTTCATAACTGTCTGTGTTGTCATCAGCTTTTTTATTCAAATGTGAGTGATAAATACGTGACATATCAGTTTCTCCTCATGAAAACGGCTGTTGGCTAAAGATTGACTCCCTGTAATGATGAACTTCCTTATAATTTGTTTTGCATTATAGTACAAAGTTGTTTTGGGGTGTGTGTGTGTGTGTGTGTGTGTGTGTGTGTGTGTGTGTGTGTGTTTTGTGTCTGTGTGTGCTCGCTCATGCGTTTGTGTGTGTGTGTGCTGTTGATTCATGCTGTCAGGCCCTTAACTCAGTCATAAAACACAGCTATGTTTTGTCATCACTGTAGGAAGATGTTGCTGAAAATTTCACTTTTGTTCTTTTAATTACCACAAACATGATATCAGCTAATCAATGGAAGCCGTAGAGATCAGAGATAATTCACTGTTTAGTTTAAAAGATGATAATTAGACTTCTAATCAGTCAAAAACACCACGAGGTTCAACACGCGTAGAAAGACAAATCGCCCAAAATCCAGACCAAGTAAAACAAATCCGATATTATCTTTAGTTTGTTGTGATGCCTCAAGACGCGCCTTGATGAATTGTTTCAAAAGAAAACCACTGAGTGAGGTGTGTGTGTGTGTGTGTGTGTGTGTGTGTGTGTGTGTGTGTGTGTGTGTGTGTGTGTGTGTGTGTGTGTGTGTGTGTGTGTGTGTGTGTGTGTGTGTGTGTGTGTGTGTGTGTGTGTCTGTTTATGCTAATTATGAGCAACCAAACAATTAGCAAAAGAAGCGTCTGAGGTTAGTGAGCTGGGCTGGTGCACTGTATGCCATATAGACTTTACTTGTTTGACACAGTTTAAAAGCTAGTGACTTTTTTGGGCGATTCTGACCCACAATTCAAGAGCCTCCGTCTGCATTTCTCAACACAGAAGAAGTTACGTCACATCGACCGAGCAAAAGTGTCAAGTTCGAAGTGCAATGTTATGACAAAATGTACAGGTTTAAGTGTGAACAGGTTGTGTGCATACTGCAGTAGTTTTTTTGCATATAAACCGCAAATGATGTTATTGAAAGTTTCCCTGATTCTTCCAACCTACTTACCTGTCTGTCTGTCTGTCTGTCTGTCTGTCTGTCTGTCTGTCTGTCTGTCTGTCTGCCAACCTAGCTGTCTGTCTGTCTGTCTGTCTGTCTAAACCCCTTGAAGAGCCTGTTTGCTCAAACCTCGTTAGAACCTGTCAACAAGCCCCGGAAACTCAGCCTTTCTTCTCTTCACCAAACCTCTACCCCCCTCTACACACACACACACACACACACACACACACACACACACACACACACACACACACACACACACACACACACACACACACACACTCCTCACTGCGTAGTGCCTATAACCCAAAACACACCAGGTTTGATTTATGGGCCTGTCCTGCTACCTTGGCCCGGTACGTCAGGTTATTTCCATGACTGACTCTCAGCAACAAGGAAAAGGCAACTGTTTTTGTCTAACCCATTTCTTTCACAGAGACAACTCAAAGTGATCCACAATAAATCATACATCCATCAACACAGTATATAATACAAAACTATATGTTAAAATTTAAATTACAGGGTGGGATAGGCAATGTTAAATAGAGAAATTAACTTAAACTTACTATGGAGCGGCTAAGTGCTAAAAATCTTTCAATTTGTGATACAAGCGTGGAAATTTGCATGAGCAGTCTCCATGGGACAAGACAATTGTGCAAGACGAAAAATGAAAAAGATAGAATAAGACCCCCCATACATTTCTACGAGAAATTTTCAAATTCACAATGTCAATTCAAATGTCTCGGACAATTTTCTTGTCAAGTGTTCCCATGGAGACTCGTGCTCCTGCTGAATTTTTCTCGCTTGTATCATCAACTGAAAGATTCTGCCGAAAATAAGCACTTAGCCGCTCCACTATAAACACAGTCAAAGTCTGATAAGAAGATCAAATCAAATCAGTTTTATTTGTATAGCCCAAAATCACAAATACATTTGTCTCAGTGGGCTTTACATTTCATACAATATGATACAATATGACACCGTGCCCTCACACCCTTAGCTCGGCTGAGAAAAAACTCCCAGTAAAAAACCCTTTACCGGGATTAAAAAAAATTTAAGATATATGACAGAGATCCAATGTAAAGGCAAATTTGTGAGACAAGCCATTGATATATATGTGTTTTTAATGCTGTTGGGTTTACCTGTGCTAACACGTGTTTTAAGCTTCGTTTTACAAATCAAACCTTGAGTGACGTGATGTTTTGTAACCGCGTTCTATAATTTATGTTTGAGTCGTAATGTAGAAATCCACCACACACACGCTCCTACGCAAGCAGAGCAAAGCTGGGAGGGGGGGGCTTGTTCACATCAAAGTGTGTGTGTGTGTGTGTGTGTGTGTGTGTGTGTGTGTGTGTGTGTGTGTGTGTGTGTGTGTGTGTGTGTGTGTGTGTGTGTGTCCACTCAGGCTGTGTGTCTGTCAGCGAGAGAAGGAGCGGCACAGTTCAGCAAACAGCCTCTCTCTTTGATTCCCCGCTCCGTGTTGTTTTTAAGTCTCCTGCCCGACGTTGCATCACTTCCCCTCAGACTAAAAGTGTCACTCGCTTGTCATTATCTGTGTGTGGCTCTGACAAAGGCACACACACACACACACACACACACACACAAACACACACACGCTGTTTGAAAGTTCGGTGTTTCTAACAGCTACCTGATCAAGGGTTACCTCATGTGACTTCTTCTAAAAATAAATGTTTAAAGTGGGGTACTGTATATGTGGCCTTATATGACAGTTACTATTTCTATCTATCTATCTATCTATCTATCTATCTATCTATCTATCTATCTCTCTATCTATCTATCTATCTATCTATCTATCCATCCATCCATCCATCCATCCATCCAGTGTTATGCCTAATACACAAGCATACAAGCACTGAAACATGTCTGTTTGGCCGTTGTACCACGTCGCCCGGTACCACACTAAAAGACAGCTCCTCAGATAAGCGACATTTCAGAGATTCTATAACCAAATATAAATTCTATATCCAGTCGCCTGAAAGCCCTTCTACCTCGGTGGTCTCCTAAACATGTTCCCCTCTGTGTGTCAATGCTTTACAGTAGAAACCCAACCCACACACATCTCCTCCCAGGAATGACTGTAACAGAATGATCATATGAAGGCAAGGCAAGGCAAGGCAAGTTTATTACTATGGCACAATTCAGACACACGGCCATTCAAAGTGCTTTACAGGGGCATGAAATACATCAAGATTAAAATACATCAAGTATAGAATAGACATATGAAAAGGGAATAAAAAAATTTATACAAAATAAAATACAAATCACAGGTTAAAAGGGAAACAGAAAAGTCTTCAGATTGGATGTAAAGGAGCTGAGAGTTGCAGCAGACCTAAAGGTTTTCTGGGAGTTGTTTGTTCCAGATATTTGGAGCATAAAAACTGAACGCTGGTTCTCTTGGTTTAGTCCTAACTCTAGAGACTGTAAGTAGACCTGTCTGTCTGTCTGTCTGTCTGTCTGTCTGTCTGTCTGTCTGTCTGTCTGTCTGTCTGTCTGTCTGTCTGTCTGTCTGGGGACTGTGACTAAACCTGTCCCAATCAGAAAATCAGAAAACAAAATCAGATAAGGAAGATTTTGTTTTCATTATGTTGAGAAATGTCAAGAATAAAGACGAATACTCAAATCTCAAAATGCTATCGGAGTTAGTGGGGCATGTATGTATTTTCAGCATACTACAATTGACGTGCCTGTATTGGGACATCCTAAATCTTTTTTTTTCCGGCGTACTAAATATATGGAAGCTATGGGTATTGGAACGCAGGGATAGTTTGGTTTTAAATAGGGATCTGTGTCCATTGTAGAGCCATGCACAGAGCAAGAGAAGGCAACAGTCACCTAATGATGAAAGAAAAACACAATAAATAAAAACTTCATTGGGAAGTGTCAGATGCAATTGACAGTTGTTTGGCGCTGGCCGCTGGAAAGTACGCCACACACACACACACACACACACAACCTTCCGGAAAAACCAGCGCACACACACACACACACACACTTGCACGCACGCACACAGGCAGGTACACACACACACACACACACACACACAACCATCCAGAACAGCCAGGGCATAAAACGCTTGGCATTGATCAGCTCAGATACACAAACTGACTATCAATCAAAGCAGTCTTTAATATCGGGAAGTTTTTTTTAACGACCCTGAAAAAGATTGATGACTTATTATTGTCACGCGGCTGTTGACAGACATGCCCTTTGCTCTGTCTGCCTTTCCCTTTAGTTTAGTTTAGTGTGTACTAAATACTCTAACAATAATAAAATAAATACTAAATAATAGGTTAAAAAGAAAACATGCTAACGACTTGCAACGTCTGTGAACACCATACCTGTTTATAAAAGCATTTTGTCGGTAAGTATAAACTAAGCTTAGGTTTCATGAACGGTTCATATTGGTGAACTGTGGGTTCAATTCCTCAGGAGGGCAGAGCCTTTGAGCAACACCCCAGACCACCTCTGGGCCCCTGGGTGCTTTAACCAGTTAGATAAGCTCTTTTTAAGTTCAAAATGAGTAGATTTATTTGTAGATTTGCAGAATTCAGCTCTGCTTTCATATAGCTCTCTCGGTGCCTTAGACATAACATATCATGTTATATTAATGTCAGATATCTTAAGTGTGTTAGATATTGTGATACTTTCTTGTGATAACAACTCCTGCACAATTGTACAGCTTGTGATTTTAAAAGTGCTACGATTATTTCTGAAACAGTCAAATTTTTCCTCTGATAATCATGAATTACATGTAACAGCAAACGAGACCATCAGTGCAAAGAATGCTATTTCTATATAGTTTTTGTTAATGCCTTTGTCATGGGTATACGCTCACCCAGGAACAACAGCTGGCGTAGTAAAAACACTACCATTTTTGTCCAAAGGGGGCGCAAAAATGAACACAAACTGAAATAATTGGCATAATCGGATATTGCACACAATATAACCTGCAACATACTCCTAACCCTGAAACACACTTATCTATCCATGTGTGTATGTATAAATAACCAAACTAAAAATGCATACATGTCCTTTTAATTAATTGTTAACTTGCATGTTTACTACCAGCTCTCACACAAAGGCACATTCTGTTCACTTGATTATTGTCAGCATTCGGGAAACACGTCATCGCAACACAGTCTGCGGTTTTCCATGTTACCAACTGTCAAAAATACCCCGGACGTTTATGACCTCGATTAGAAAAAATGTGATTGGGATTTTTGAGGTCGACTTTTTAACCTGTTTACTGTTGCTGTCTATCTGTCTGTGTGTCAGGATCACTCCAACGTGCCAAGTGCAAAATGTGGTGGATGAGGAATTCGACCTTCATTAATTGTTGCCGCCGAAATGACAAGGCGGTTACACAATCAATGAATGAGAAATAAAAACAGACAACAGGACCTCACATGTTGAGTAGACACCACACACTGTTAGACGCTAGACTAAATAACATAACAATGCTGGAAATGAGGAACAGGTGTTAATGCATCAACAGCAGATCTGATTACAATTAGTTCATACAAAAAGCCAAAGATATTCTCGATTGGCAGACAGTATAATGCATTTACAAGCATTAGGATGTTGTGAACAAGACATGTATTAGTTGGTGCAGAATCTACAATATGCAAATATTCATACCTCTAGAGGAAATATTGACTTTTTCTGGATATTTTAATAAAATCAGACAGTTGTCCTCTGCAGAAGGAGTTTGTCCAGATGTCATGTTATTGTTGACACAGTTGACACTTCAAACGTTCGGTTCTATAACTGATTTTTCTGGGCCACAAGCTGAGAATACACTGAGATATTATCAAGTGAACATCATAAAGTCAAGTCAGAGTCAAAGTCAGTTCTGATATGTGCAAGACAGACATCAGAATTGAAATGGCGTTTAACACTGTCCCACGGTACAATAGGAACGATAAAAAAAATAATAATATAGAATAAGATGAACATAACCTTAAAAGGGGTAGGATTAAATAAGTGTATACTTCTTCCTGCTCCTTTTCAGGCATATCACATCAATACAGATCATTTGTTTACTTTTTTTTCTTTTTGTGAAGTCATTTAAACATACATTTTGTTTATTGTATTTTTATGCTTCTCATTTTGTTTTGTTGATGATATGTCTGAAAAAAAAAAAAAAAAAAAAAAAACAATATTTCCATTAGATACATTCTAAATACTCATCGTAATAGAATATTCCAGACAAGACACACACACACACACACAGACACACACATTCTCACACACACACACACACACACACCACACACACACACACACACACACACACACACACACACACACACACACACACACACACATTCTCTCTCACACACACACACACACACTCTCTCTCACACACTCCCAACCCAACAGTTACGTACACATAGCACATATCGCACAGATCAGTAATTTCAAGCTGCATTAGCACCTTTTATACTGATGCTATGTTGTCAACACGGGCCCGTAAAAACTGCCCCCTCCTCCCCTTCCACCCCAGGGCTGTACACTTATTTTTAAAGTGGTAGCACTGGTGCTAGCAAGCAAAAAAATTCAGTAGCACAAAAATAAATTTGGTAGCACACAAAGTATGATCGAAAACTTGCATGACCCTAACCCTTGCATTTAGCTCTAATTACCTTTGAGCATGTCATCTTGGTTTTATTTGAGATTCTCAATGAATATGATATCCTAGTGTGCAGTAATAATTGTAGAAAAATTAATAGGGGTGCACTGATTGCAATTTAGACAAAAGAGTCTAACCTGCCAATGGCAATTTTTTTGCTGATTCAGAATTATTTCCCCCCCCCATAGAACTATAAAAATAATGTCTATACCTATATATTTTTATAAACATATCATTATTATATTAGGCTAATAATAACACACATTTTTAGAACATGTCATTCTTTTAATGAAAACCATACTTTAAAACATTGAACATATAGCCTATTAAATAAATTAGTAAACATAGTTATACAATTTAGGCCAAGTTAAATAGGTTGTGTCAATCTTTGTTTAAATCATAGAAAGTTACTGCTGTTGACTGCTTTCTTTATAGGTCCATGGTTGACTGCAGGGCTGTGAAGCGCTAACTTCTTGTTCTTACCTGCTTCAAAATAAGAGTCAACTCGCATTTGGCTAGTAACCGACTTTTATTGTGAAGGCGCACAGGAAATGTTCTGTTTGCACACGCACTAACTTGACTGCGTTAATGTAAAGAGAGCCGTCTCCTTCCTGTTTTAACCGTTGGTGAAGTTAGACGCCATAATCGCCGTACAAGCACAGATCCCGAGCACACATCTTTCACCAGCCAAAGTGGAGGGTCGACTTAATAACTTACTTACCTAAGACTACATTCACCCGCATTTGGAGAGTGTTAATGTAGAGCCCTCTAAGCAGTATTTTTGCATAGCTCCTCTGTGTCTCAAACAGACAGCATCTGCTCATTAGCACTGGTGCGACTGGACTTGTATTCATCATCGCACGTGATCAATTTCAGTAGCAAATGCGATCAAAACTGTCGCACTGTACAGCCCTGCACCCCTCCCCCCTCCACTCCTCCCTCCACTCCTCCCTCTCTATACACGAAGATAAGGAAGAAAGTGCTTAGCATACATTCATACATATACAATAACTCTGATACCTCTTACAGTGTTAGAGTGAGTTTGATCATCACACA
>CM049408.1:27217500-27235000 GCA_026929865.2 Hyperoplus lanceolatus | reverse complement strand
AGCAGTGTCCTAGCAAATTTTTTTAGAAAATGTTCATAGTTGCGACAACTCCTTCCGTTTTCCATGAAGACCCAAAGAACCCAAACTATATGTAGGGGAGACCGGGGTAACTATGCACACTTTTTACTCTAGTGAGAATTGCTCATCACCTAAACATCTTTCAATAGTCATTCCTACATTAAATTGAAGCTTAAGGTGTTGGCTTGAAATTTGAACCCCTCACTTTTTCAAACTTATTGTAATAAAGAAGAAATGTACCATCAAAAACACTCTAACACATTGTGACAACCAACCCCATCAAGGGGTCGGTTGTCACACACTATGGGGTTGTTTGTCACAATGGTATCTTTATGGGAAAAATCTTAAAAAGAAGGCAAGAAAGCAGAACTACATTTGAAAGTTTAATTTCATTATCAAGTTGAAAAATAGGCCTACATAATTTTATGCATCTTAACACAAAATGAGCAAGGAATTAACAAAAAGGAAATCCATATTAAGACCAATGTATGTAACAACATAAAGAACAAAACAAATAGGTCTAACAATAATAGCCTACTCAACTAGGATACACACATTCACTATCTGAGTTACAGTGATGGCAAATGTAGCGTCTGCTCACTCTAACTAAGCAGAGCTTGTGTGCCCGCTGGTTGCACATACAACACTTCTCCCTTACCTCCCCTGAACGGGTGCTGGAGAACGTCTCCATACAAACCAAACACAAACTATCCTCTTCATCTGACAAAGATTCCTCCTCCTGTCTCGTTCTCTTCTGTTTCTTATTCCCCAGCTGGGGTGGAGTGCACTGGGGTGCAGTAGCCTTGGCAACTGGTCTAGTTTGGGATGCACTGGGTTGTTTTGATTTTGTTGCCCTTTTTCTCTTTTGCATGCTAGCTGCCTTTCCTGCTCAATTCTCTCCTTCTCTGGGGTGTCAGTGAGGATACAGCCAGCGCCGTAATATAGGGGGGGTAAGTTATGACGATTATAAGGGCCTACAGCCCGCAAGGGCCCACACAAACCCCCCAGTAGCCTCTATGATAAAATGATTATGCATACACTGAACTATTATATATTCATACGAATGAATCCAAATCAAAACAAAGCCACAAGTCATACAATATTCTAATTTCAATAATTTCAATAACCCCCTTGGCCCCTTCTTAAAAAATGGTTTGGTCCACCCGCAGAGACCATCGCGTCTCTGAAGAATCTGCCTGCTCCTCTCTGCATCTGCCTGTCTGTGTGTCTCAGCGCCGGTGCACAAATACACAAACACAAGCATGCACTCGCGGTGCATCACTCACGGAGGACGAGCGTTTTGGTAAAATACGCGAATAACGTTCGGACTAGAATTGATGTGAATTACTGGCTGGTTGTTCTGTCGGTCCAGAGAAGCTCAGCAGTTAACTAGCTAAACAAATTAAGCTGTCTGTCTTCTAATCGTTCAGCTTAGTTTGCCACAAATCATAAAATAATGCATGTAGCGCTGCTGACTGAGACTAGTGTAGCAGACCCTCCTCCCTATAGCAGTGACATACAGACAGAGAGGAGAGGAGAAATAGACCTACTGTCACTGAACCATGTTTTTCATTTAAAAAAAAAACTTTCCTCAGTATTTTGATGTCATAAACAGACTATGATTTTATCTATTTGGACATTATTGAGTTTATTTAAAAACATTTGGAAAAAATGCCCTCAGTTGCCCATGCACTATGTACATTCTATAGCCATTCTATTTCACCCTCATCTGTGAACAAAAAGAAAGCTGGACAACAGAGTTCTTCATGTAAAGTTAAGTGGTTTCTTTAAAGAAAATAAAATACTATAGAAAGATGACAACTTTGTGGATGATTTGCATAATATTCTATTTTATACTAATATTTTTATGGTAAATACATGTGTCTTTCTTCAATAGCTTCATTTCATTTATCTGACTCAGTGTCTCCAAATTATTCCAAAAATAAGTTGGCCTAGTACACAGAAAAAAGTTGTTCACACAAAATTCCTCAGATTTTTCCTAATAATTTTCCTCTCAAAGTGCACCAGATTCATGCATTTCACTTTAAAAAGGTAAAAAAAAATCTACCGGGGGGGGGGGGGCATACCCCTGGACTCCCCTAGGAGAGTCACAATCTCTGCTGACTACTATTTTTACCCAGCTGCATATTGGAGGCACTAGCGGAAAACACTGCTGCTCCCTTCACCGCATGTCTGGAGTGTCCGCATAGTGGCTGTTAAAACAGTTGCAAATCACTTACCATCACTCCTAGAAATAAGACAGCTAATAATACATACTTTACATAATAATACTCTGACTTGTTAAGTCGTTAATTGCAAAAAAAGAAACAAATTGGGTGTACCAGGCACCGTCAAGAACACTGAAAAAACAAGAAAATTGAAGGTGGCAATGAATGGGGTAGAGGGGCCCACACCGATATTCTTTCAGGGGGCCCAGAATTCCTAGCAACGGCCCTGGATACAGCTTGACATTTTCTTTTGTTATTGGGTTCCTTTCCTGGCTGCACCCTTTGGATAACATGTGACAACCAACCCCCCAAAAAATTTGACGACCAACCCCAACTGGAATTTATTGCTGGCATCAAGGCCAACAACCATCTGACAACTAATTAGCTTGCTAAAAAACAATCTAAACTATAGCTTACCCTTCACACTTTTTTAGGGTAACAAGTGTTTTGTTATAAACCCATTGTGTAAAAGCCTAGAAGAAAAATACTGAGGAGCTAAATGTTTTCAATTTGACATGAAAAACACTAACAGTCCTCTCACCTCAAATGCAGCAGTCTAACTCCAAGGACGACTATGTAGGTGACCTCTGATCCCAGTTGTGGATATTTACATACCAAAATTGAACAGACAACGCCTTCTGGTTCCGAGATATAACGATTGTGACAACCTACCTGTGTGACAAATTACCCCGTTCTCCCCTACTTACTACTACTTACTTGCTTAAGTACTTTTCAGAGTCAAAAACAATGAAGTAGCCTAGTCTTCGTAAAAAACAGCCAGCCAGATTTTCCCCTTGTCTTCACAATACTTCCCCAAGTCACCACACAGTCTTACAGTCTGGACACAACACTTCCCTATTGCAGGATAGACCTACTACACACACACACACACACACACACACACACACACACACACACACACACACACACACACACACACACACACACACACACACACACACAGACGGACACAAGAACACACACAAGAAAACACATACACACACACACACACACACACACACGATTAAAGGACTAAAGCTGTTGTAACAAAGTTGTTACTGGGAGTTTTTTCTCAATGGGATGTGGAATCTTGTCAGTTGGATGTTTAAACTCCGGGAGGAACAACAACAGAATGGGTTAATGTAATCCATACATTTGAATGTGTGTGTGTGTGTGTGTGTGTGCGCGTGTGTGTGTTGGTGTGCGTGTGTGTGTGTGTGTGTGTGTGTGTGTGTGTGTGTGCGCGTGTGTGTGTGTGTGTGTGTGTGTGTGTGTGTGTGCGTGTGTGTGTGTGTGTGTGTGTGTGTGTGTGTGCGTGCGTGTGTGTGCGTGTGTGTGCGTGTGTGTGTGTGTGTGTGTGTGTGTGTATATTCTCTTGTGTTTTCCTGGGTCCGTCTGTGTGTGTGCATGCGTGCCTCTGCGTGTGTGTGTGTGTGTGTGTGTTCTTACTTTCATCTGTGTGTGCATGTGAGTATTCCTGTGTCCGTCTGGGCGCGTGTGTGTGTGTGTGTGTGTGTGTGTGTGTGACAGTAATAACTGGTCTCTCTCTCGCTGGGTTTTGATTGGCCCATGGAGTTTCCATTGTGCCGGCTCCACTGCAGGTGTAGGGACATGCTTTGTTGATCATAATCCCCCCAGGCCGGGCAGGGCAGGCTAAGGGGAACGGGGGCTGTGTGAGTGTGTTTGACGTTCCCCACCGGAGAAGGGCCCTTACACACACACACACACACACACACACACACACACACACACACACACACACACACACACACACACACACACACACACGGAGACGGACCCTTTGCTCCATCGGCTGCCGAGCGTCCCGACGTCTCCCGCGGCAACCTCATGGGATCCGACAGGCGGAAAAATAATGAACAACACCTCAACCCTGCGCTGACCTGGCCGGGATTCAGCAGCCACCACACGAGGGGTAAACCAACCACTTAATTGAGCCTTCCAGGATCAAATCATAGTCGGTACCCCCTCCAGTGTGTGTGTGTGTGTGTGTGTGTGTGTGTGTGCAAAGCCTACTACTACCCCTAGATCAACCCAGCACATACCCATACCACCCCCCTGCTACAATGGCCTTCAAGGACAAGAACTATTCTAAATTTTAAACAATGCACCTGATGACATTCCAACTATGACACTTTCAAGATGGTGGCACTAGGCCTTGGTCCAAAATATGCAGAAATATGGACATATATGAGACCCTTTCTAAGGGGAAAAAAAATATTAAAAAAAAGCTATTTTTCAGCTATTATGAACTAAATTAAACGTACTTATGGATATTTTAATTACTTTCTACAAAATCTGCTAGTAAATAAAACCCAAAATTCTACACAATACAGGTTTAATCCATATCGGAAAGGAGGTTGGTAGAATACGTACATAAACTGTTCACACTAACATAATAATTTCTAATACATTTTGGAGCCATTGTCTTTAGCTTCTCTCATAGATTGACATTATTACTACAAATTCTCTCTTTAGTTTTTTAATTATTTGTAAAAATAAAGGAAAGATATATGGCCAATATCATAATCGGGACCACCTCCCCCCCCCCCCCCCCCGCCCCCTCAAGATCAACCCATCCCATCCCCAATACCAGCCCCCAATCTCAACCTCCTCAAGATGTTTTCCTAGACACCTGCACTTTCTCCCTAATTTCTCTACTGTTTTATTTTACTCTAACAGTTTATGAATAGTGAAAAAGGAGGGTTTGTAGAATATGGACATAGACTGCTCACACTTACAATTTTTAATACAGTTTGAGGATTTTCTTTCTTTGTCCTTTTGATGCATATAGGTTCACATAATTACTTCCAGTTTTTCTCTTTTGTTTGAAAGTTGTTTGGAAAATAGAAAAAATATATATCGAACATTATATTATATAAAATAAAGGGTTGATGATATTCTACAATGTTTTCTTTTATATAATTTATTTATACAGATTTTTTAATCAATTTTTTTTTAACAATACACTGAAAGACAAGCACATACAAAGGACAGAACTCGACAAAAAAAAAAAAAAAAACAGAGCCAGGCCAGCACTCACAAAGGACCCAGTTTGAAGTCTTTTCCTACAATGTTTTCTAACTGGAATTGTACCATGAATGTTTCAGTTAAACGACCCAAAGATGAGGACACTATAAATGTGTGCAGCAGACAGAGAGAGAGAGGGTCCCATTCAGTCTTTCAGTGGTGGGACACCTGTGAGTCAGTGTGGGTCACTGTCGAACAAACAGGACGTGACTAATCAGAAGTGAATGGCTTCTGAAATGGGATTGAACTATTTTTTCCCCATTCTATTTTCTTCCCCACTAAGTTGTTTACCTATAAACATCCCAGGCCGGCTGAGTATTGTTTGCTAATTATAACCGTCTAAAGACAGCAAAGGGTTTTACGGAGTGAAGTCTGAAACCAAAAAAATAAAAATTAAAAAGTGGGCTTTTACTTTTTTTTTTACAGTTAAAGGTGCAGTGTGTAACATGACATCATCAAGTACGTTCTAGAAAGTTCTAGAATGAAACACTCCCTGAGTAACCCCAACCCTTTTGAATAATAACAGAAGCTACAGTGGCCTTCAAGGACAAGAACAATTCTACATTTTAAACAATGCACCTGATGACATTCCAACTATGACACTTTCAAGATGGCGGCACTAGGCCTTGGTCCAAAATATGCAGAAATATGGACATATATGAGAGCCTTTCTAAGGAAAAAAAATAATTAAAAAAAAAATGTCAGCTATTATGCACTAAATTAAATGTACTTATGGATATTATAATTACTTTCTACAAAATCTGCTAGGAAATAAAACCTAAAATTCTACACACTGCAGGTTTAATCACAATTTAGACAGTATTTTCTTAGCCATTCTACTATATCATCTACAGAGGAGTATTATTTGCAAATTATAACTAAATACAGCAAAGGATTTTAGGGGGAGTGAAGTTTGGAACCACAATGACACTGTAAAGTATGTTTTATTGATTACATTTTAATCTTTTTTTTTTTACAGTTAAAGGGAAGAATTCTTCACAATTTGAAAACAAAAATCTTAGCCATTCTGCCATATCATATCCATAAAACTGGATGTTATAATCTCAGAACAACAAAACATGGATAAAGGCTGGCTGTGTATTGTTTGCAAATTATAAACAATATAAATACAGCAAAGGATTTTAGGGGGAGTTAAGTTTGGAACCACCATGACACTGTAAAGTATTATTTTATTGATTAAAATCTTTAATTGAATTTGTTTTACAAAGTCAAAGTCAAATTAATTTCTATAGCACATTTAAAAACAACATCAGTTGACCAAAGTGCTGAACAAGAGACAATAGAAAACAACAGATAAGATACATGAGGGAAACAAAGTTAGGAGTGTCAAAGTCTCAACTTGTGTTAAAGGCCAATGCAACAAAAAGTGAGTCTTCAGCAACGTTTTAAACTGTGCAACTGTACAGGGATCCAGGTTCCATTCATTCACACGTAAACTACGAGAGTAGCCACAGCTGCCCTGGGGCACACTGATACTATTTTCTCAGCCTGTCTACCATATCATCTACATAAAACTGGATGGTATGATCTCACTGCAACAAAACATGGATTTGTGTTCATTTTGACGCTGCCTGTGTCCTTAAAAGAGCTCCTAGCCTCACTCTCTTGTCCTTATTTAACGTTGCAGTCAGTTGATGAAGTTGATTCGCGGCCCTTTACTCGACTTGATCATACACTTTCTTTCTGCGTTCCTCCTCGGATATTTCTCATTAAGGAGGTTACACCTGTTATGTTCCCCTTTCCATTATCATTGGGACTATTTGGAGGGTTAGGGGTACATGTGAGGTCAGTTTAGGACATGAACTATACAGTAGAGGCTACAGTCGCCCCCTTGAAATAGCAACCAAGGGTCCCATGATGTTCCCCCTGCTTCCCAGCCAAAAAATACAATGGCGCTTTTGAAAATGTCACCCAATAGAACCATGTGTGTGTGTGTGTGTGTGTGTGTGTGTGTGTGTGTGTGTGTGTGTGTGTGTGTGTGTGTGTGTGTGTGTGTGTGTGTGTGTGTGTGTGTGTGTGTGTGGTGCTTGTGTGTGTGTGAGTGTGTGTGTGTGTGTGTGGGATCCAAATTAGGACGGGTGCCTGATGATCCTGGCATTAGGGGAAGGTGATCAAACCGAGTGCGGGTCAGCGCGCCTCTCCGCTAATTGAGAAGTTCACACTTGGCCGTTCACATTTCCCTTCAGACTGACAGCCATAGTAGAGAATGCCAGGGTATGACTATAGATAGATAGATAGATAGATAGATAGATAGATAGATAGACAGACAGACAGACAGACAGACAGACAGACAGACAGACAGACAGACAGACAGACAGACAGACAGATAGATAGATAGATAGATAGATAGATAGATAGATAGATAGATAGATAGATAGAAAGATAGATACTTTCTACAGGTCCTAATAATTTATTTTGTTGAAGAAAATGAACCACAAATCAGACCATTAGCAACATATGAACAAATCCACTTGTTATAACCTGATTATGGAAAGTCTCGTTGATTTTATTGGTTCAGAGTATGGGGAAGAAAAACTGTGTGCTGCAACACTCAACCACCTATTTAGTTTGCTATTTAGTATTTTTTTTAAAGGTGGAGTCAGTGATTCTGGAGAACACTTGTTGTCAAAATCACTTTTTTTTCAAATACTATATTTTAGAATTTTAATTTTTTTTAACGAAAACAAAAACATGCATGTGGTGTGAATCCTAAACAACGAAAAACTACATGAATGAATCACAAATCAGACAATTAACAACATATGAACAAATCTGTCTGTAATAACCTACATACATGATCAAATCATTGCTCCCTAATCTACACTACGGGTGGGCAAAAAAATCAACCCACTTTCTCAAATCCGTCGTCTTCTTAGCATGAACAGAGCAAAATGGCCTCTTTCTTCATTCTTCTCCATTTGGGGCAAACACACCCAAAGAAACGCAGACAAAGGAGACGCTTAAACCCGGGCCGGTGTATAAAGGGATATCTTCACCTCTCCCTAATTGATACGTGGAGATATGGCGTGAAGGAGGGAGGACAATGGCTCCCTTTGTTTCACTGTGTTCTGTATTAAGACGTCTGTCACACACACAAAACACACACACACACACACACACACACACACACACACCAGCACTATCTTTTACAGCAGCCGGCTTTGGCAACGCGCCAAAACTTGAACTTTCTCTTTTAGTTTTTTTTTTTTTTTCGGAGGGGACTCAGTGCATATCTCTGTACTGTACCTGCCAGGACAATATCAGATGGGATGTTTTTGTCCAGTCAGAATCAGTAAACACACATTTGAAACTTGTTATTCATGCTCTATTGATTTAAAGGAGACAGTTTTGTGAACAGGGAGAATTATTAAAAACATTGACATCCTAAAGAGTCTTCCTTTCACTTTGGACTTGAAAGCATTCAACAGGATTAATTCATTAAGTTTTAATAAAAGTCTCAAATGAGTTAATCTCAGAAAAAGATGCAGGAGGGAGTGTGACTGAAAAGTTAAAACTGATAAAAAAAAATATATTTCCGAAATATGTTTTCAAGGGTTTGTAATATTTAGAGTTCTATACATTTTTAAATAAAACAATTGGGATTTTTTTTTAGATTTATCTCAGTATGATGCTGCAGAGAAAATCCTCATCTGTAAGTAAAACATTACTATATAGAAATAGGGCCAAATAGATGACTTAAGTAATTAAGAAATACAATCTTCTGTCAATCCAAGTAAATACATATTCATTATACGATTCCTTACTCTCCACATATTGTTTCCTGTAGAATATTGTCACAGTTATGCAGTGTAAGACGACCACCATCTGCACCAAGTAAAAGGATCCTTGATTATTCATTGGATTAATTTATAGGAAATCTGACGACTCAAAACTGGACCCATTTGTAAATTCCACAGCTTCTTCTGGGAAATTCCCTCGGAAATAAAATGACTGGCCTGTAAAATAAAAAATAATTTAATAGCATTTTTGGAGTGTTTTTATTCATTTCTTAGGTAATAGGTATTTTACTCGTCCAAGGTTGTTTTGATCTTTATTTTGTATGTTTGAACCACATATAAGATGATTTTTTAATTTTTTAATTTTATAAATAAAGTTTTCTGAATCTGAATCTTGGTGGAAACACATGAGGCAGTTAGGGGTCAAATAGGGTTAGTGCGTCGGCAGGGTTCCCTTGTCCCAGCAACAGAAAATACAGTGAGACAAAGCACAATATAGTCTGTTAAATGCAATCAGTGCACAAGAAAACAATATTTCTAGTGATGAGAGATGAAGAAAACCCGTTTTGAGACCACGATCAGTGTACAAGAAATAAAATCTGCCGAACAGAATATTTGTTATTTGTTTTTACTATGCAATTTCTAATGTCTAATCTTGATGTATTTCATGCCCCTGTAAAGCACTTTGAAATCGTCTTGTGTCTCTCGTTTTACTATTCATAGGCATATGTTTGAGTAGAATGAACATTTTGGTTTTAGAATATAAACTACTGACAACATTTCTACCAAATTCCAATACATTTTTTGTCATTAAGAACATTTTCAATAAGTAATGTAGAGATGAAGATTGAAGAAACATCCAGACTGGTCTCTTAGTTTTTTTCTGTAGCTGTATGTTAAACATTAATCTATGTGGTTTTGAGTGAAAATTATTTTTTTAAATTGTTAAACAGGGTCAGCAAGTTAACACAACTTAAATTTACAGAGAACATAACTGACTCATAAGAGGTTCCCGTTGTCTTAATACAGTGAAATGGAGTAGAAGTAATTACAATAAATACGAGATTAAGGTACATTTATGGATATGTATTCAGATGATAATGCGGCCCCTAAAATACACAGATGCCCTATTTGAGAATGATGCATGATAACACAAAACAATAACAAGACCATGCCATGTTTATTGAAAGTCACAGCTGACACTGTAAGCTGGATGTACGTTAGAGAGATTAAAAATAGACAATATACAAAAAGCTATTCAATGATTTTCACACTGAATCCTGAGAGAAACCATGGTATAGCATAGAGTGGTCTTATGATATATATATATATATATATATATATATATATATATATATATATATATATATATATATATATATATATATATATATATATATATATATATATATATATATATATATATATATATATATATATATATATATATATATATATATATATATATATATGTATATGACATCTGGGTTTGTAATGATACTGTTTACGGCGGTTTTTTTTTTAGGTAATATCATATCATTTCTGCTTTAATCAAAACTATGTTCAGACAAAAGTAGAAAAAAATGGCTAATAGCATAAATAGCATAAATACTCACAAACTATCTTTATAATTTACAAAAATACACACTTTTATATAGTATTTACATGAGCCACTGTGCCATAGTGGTTTCAGTCGACATGGAAGGTATATACAAAAAATAAGGCAAGCGTTGTCTCGGATCATATTTGTAATAAAATCAATTTTTACTGCATTTGGAAACTGTCTTAAACACACAGGTTAACCCGTAGGAGCAGGACATTTTCATCTCATATCGGATTGTTGTTTTTGAGGTATCGGTGGTGTCACAAAGGCAACTTTGGCAGAATTGTGCTCTTTATGGACGAACAGTTTCAAAATCAACCATCAATCAACTGTTTAAATTTTGCAGCTGGGAAAATGAAATATGGGCTGGCAAAATATCAAACGCACTTTTACTTTTTCACAACATTTCAGAACAGGGGAGACAAATGTGAATGTGTGTAAAAAAAAAATATTACAAGACACAAAGTATGTGGTGGTTGTTTTACCTTACAGGGTTATTTTAGCTTATAAAGACCTACAAGGTTTTTTTTTTGTTTTTTTGTAACCTATAAAAGTTGTTAAAATGTTGGATAGTCCTGTTAAACAATGCGAAAGTGTCAAATAATGTGGTCAGCACATTTTGAGGTGAGGCCTGGATATGAAAATGATGCTCATAGCATGAAAATAAGTCTGATATTTCCTCTTTCAGAACATAGTGGGAGTTATGATATAGTAAATACAAAAATAGTAAAAAAAAGATGAGTGCTAAATTTAGTTTGACTTTCCGAGAGCTTTTCAAGTTGAATCAAGTTTTCTTTAATAATCTCTTGTTCTCTTTATCTCTCTGGTGAGCTGATCAGTGGAGGGAGTGTTGCATAGGTTTCATTTCAACATTGGGAACACACACACACACACACACACACACACACACACACACACACACACACACACACAATATTTTGAGTGTCAAACACTTAATTTCCTGCATAATGGTGAATTCGTATGCACCAATTTGAGCCATTTCTGCATCAATTTATGTTTGAAAAGTCTTCATTTATTTTTAAGGATAAGAAAACCTTCAGGCACCCAGAGACACAAATACAATGGAATATAATTCTGTATTGCTTTCAAATATGTATTCTCCTGGTTTGTTGAAAACGTTCTGCTCATTTAAAACATATCACACGTGTTTTAGAATGGCTTACATCTCATCAACAAATCTTTTGGGGAGAGAGGGGGGGTCGTCTTCCATATTTTTTTGCGGGGGACATATCTCCTACTCCCCCCCTGAAATCTAGGTCTATGGAGTGCTGTTTTCATGAGGCATAGATGCTGCTGCAACCCAGCCTGCACTTTGACCTCTGTACTCAAATGCATGCATGTTTTAAGACTGCATCAACGAATTGAAGATATTTGATACATTTTTTTGCAAATAATGGTTGGTTGCAGTCCTTTCCGGTATGCATGTGTGTTTCAAAAAGCATTCACCCACTGAGCAGTAAGTCTCTCAAACAAAAACAGTGTGACATCGTTGTTGTGAAACCATCTCTTATAGTTTCAGAAGCGTTCACCGAGCAGTAAGTATCTCAAACAGTCAGTGTGGTTAAACTGTCTCTCATAGCTCTGTCCCTTCCCGGGGATAAATCAAACTGTTGACGCTGAAGCTGTTATAGAAGTGTCCGTTGAACTGTCCGCTCTGCCCTGCGCCGAATGTGTTGTAGTAAACTCCACGGTTAAAATGCAAGCCACCGCCCCCTCCATCTCCTCCATGTTGCTGCTCCGAGGCCCCTGTGTCCTGCCCTGGCTGGTTAGACAGATGATAAGGGTTCAAAGCCGTAATGTTTCTATTGGCCAGCTCGTTAACCAATCCCAATGCTCCCTGCCGACTTGGGGCCGCTGCATTGTTTAGTGTCGACATGTTGCTGTAAAAGTTATTAAAACAAGACGCGTTCGAGGACAGTCCAGGGGGTGAAATAGACGATTTGTGGCTCTCGGACATTGCTTCCATCTCTGGTGAGGAAGAGCCTAAGAGCTGGGGGCTTTCTGAAGGTTTTAAAGGCCCACCGACCCCGATGACCAAGGGACGGTTGCTATCGTCAACCTTGGTGGAACCAATTGATGCTGATGTTGTTGTTGCCGTGGACACAGCTCCGGCGGCGTTGTTGCTAGGGTCGGAGCGTCGCTTCCGTTTCCGGCGGAAGTTCCCGTTGTCAAACATCTTCTCACAGTTTGGGTCCAGCGTCCAGTAGTTTCCTTTTCCTGCAAATTAAAAGATGAGATGAGATTTGGTTAATGTTTTTTATTACTTTAATGCCTTATTACTCATATAAAATATTAAACAGACACACAAATACCTCACTTTCTACAAAGTGCAATATGCCTATAACTGCTTTTAACATTTATTCATTATGACATCGCATGTCCTTGTCTTGTTCCAAATGTTTTTCTTCTTACGTCTGTCTCTTGTTTTTTACTATTTTTAACTTAAATAGTTTTATTTTTATTGTGTGTAATGCACCTTCAGTTGGCACTCCCAATTCCGTTGTATAGGTGACTGTACAATTCACTGACAAAGAATATCTTATCTTATCTTAGTATTATTTTGATTGGAATACATTTTACCTTATGGGAGTTCTGGGGCCTAATAACAAAAAATGTACTTCATTTATCGGACACTTTTATCCAAAGTGACTTCCATCAAGTGCATTCAACCGTGAAGGTACAATCTCAGAACAGCAAGAATTATGTTAGTACATATAGCTTTAAATAAGACAAACTACAAAGTAGAAACAAGTGCAAAATGTACGAGCAATTTTTTTTCAAACCATATTTTAGGCTTTATAAATCAGTTATCAACACTGTTTAAGTGAAAAGAATGTTTAACAGTTCAATCTAGGTGTCCATACATCACGGGTTAATCCACATCTATGGAATGTTCTCCAGCCAATCAGAATAGACTATGCACACAGACTATGGTATACAGTCTAAATAATATAGCCTACTACATTATTTATTTTTACTAAAATGTAATCCTTTTCAGCCATGACTCTACACACAATCTGTCATAAAAACAATGTCTTTCCAACATCTTTAAATTATTTATTTTTCATATGTCTGTTTTTCTAGAAGTTGAGAGCATTTTCTGGACTGTAAAAACACATTTAAAAAATTATAACTTTTCTTGAAAAAAACAATAATTTTAGTCTTGGTTAGAATATATATATATTTAATTGCACCATGTTCAAATACAATATTTAAAAAAAGTAATATTATAAAATTATTGTTATAAAATATATCTGTACTACCTCAGAGTGAGCGTTAAATTAACTAGTGTTTTTTTTTTTGCGCACACACATACACACATTTATATACGGTAGCATATTGTTCTGTTAAATTTAATTGCAATTACTCTTATAATGTATTACCCCTCCCCCCCCCCCCCCATATTACCATTATTATTTTTTTTATTATTTTTTACACTTCAAAAGGAAATGTAGTTGTGTCACTGTAACTTGTTGCTTTTTAAAATAAATTAGAAAATGTCCATCCAGTATAAATGAATGGTATATGTGATACAACTCGATCAGGCCGCATGAAAGCTCTAAGAGTGGTTATTTAGAACGCAGCTAAATTATTTTGGTTTAACGTTTTTCTCTTTTTTTATTACGTTTGGAAAAATGTAGGTAAAAAAATCTCTCTTAAATAAAAATGTAATTCATTAATTCACCATTCAAATAATTTATTTCTGTTTAAGAAGGGGACGGTTCATATTAATAAAACACTTGATTTTAAATTGGTTAAAAATGCCAAAATATACCAAAAGACTAACTGAAAATTTTTTTAACATTGAGGTAAAGTCCCTTTACCTCAATGTTAAAAAAATGCTTTTAAAATACTCATAAGCAAGGAGGGATAGGAAAAAGAAAGAGAAAATACAAGAAGAGCATTTGCACAAAATAAGGCCTGGCACAGAAACAAAAGGATTACCAAACTAAACAGAGCACCGAGCTGAACAGGTTACAAGTTAAAACAACAGAGAGTAGACCTGCAATGATTAGTATACACAGTTAATGAGCGCAATACAAGCGGGTCTATATTAAAAAAAATAATCAAAACATACTATACTGTAGCCTATGGTTCAATTGCAAATGTAGCCTGAATGAGACTTGGAAGATAGTAAACTGTACCTAAAGTTTAAAACCCACATTATTTTGAGCCTACAATAATGTTTTCCCCTGGGAATTAATTGGGTAAGATAAGATAGGATTCCTTAAATTATATGGATTTGCTTCTGTAATACCAAAATCAGAAAAATCCTTATCCTTATCCTTATCCAAATTTAGGACTTAAAATAGGAAGCTTCTGTAATTTGGCCCCTGGTGCATTCACAGTCAGATTGGAACATTGAGAGCATTAAAAGCAGTAGTGAAATATAAAAAAAAAAAGGAATAAAAAAATATACATTTAGTGGTTATATTGGCTACATTTATGTCGAAATTTGAAATGTTTTTTTCACTCAACCTTGCCTGAGATTAAACTGTAGCCTAAACACCACATAACATTCCTACTAATACCTAACATTTCCCGTGGTGCGTTCACAGTAAGATTGGAACATTGTTGCATTAAAATAAGAACTAGTGAAATATAATTTAAAAAAAGAGAAAAAACATATATAGGCCTATATATTTAGAAATTGAAAAAAAAAATCACTGAGTCTTACAGGAGCGTAAACTGTACCTAAACGCCACATAACATTTCTCCTAATACCTTTTATATAGGCTACTATCTATGACTAATAGGCTACCTAACATTTTCCCTGGTGCGTTCACGGTACCTGGGTCGTCCTCGTCCCTCGGCACCTTCTTGAAGCAGTCGTTTAGCGACAGGTTGTGTCGGATAGAGTTCTGCCAGCCGGCTTTGCTCTTCTTGTAAAAGGGGAAATTCTCCGCCACGTATTGGTAGATCTGACTCAGGGTCAGTTTCTTCTCGTGCGCGTTTTGGATCGCCATGGCAATAAGCGCAGAGTACGAGTACGGTGGCCTCACAAGCTTCAACAGCTCCTCTTGACTGGCGATGGACAGCCAACCCAAATCCGGCCCTCCGAATCCGGGTGAGTTGGTGATAAACTGCCGCTGGGAGCCGTACGAAGGTGGTATGAATGACGTAGGGTTATTGCTCGCGTGCAGGTAAGACGCGGATGAATTTACGCCTGGTCCGTTTAGCCACAGGTAAGGGTTTGGAGTTGACGCGTAATCTCCTAACCCGTAGCTGGCTTGTCTTTGCGCGCTCTGGAGACTGGCTTGCTGGTGCTGTTGGTACATGCTGCTGAAGTTGTCGCAGTAAACAGCGGCCATGTCTTGGGGTGGAGGGGGTGCTGCTTGCGGTGCGTCCTGGCCGCCTTTGGGTGCGAGAGAGCCGGCTGTGGGTGAGCTGTGTTGGTGGTGGTGTTGCGGATGATGGTGGATTTGATGGTGATGGGACTGAGGGTCAATGGAGTTCATCACTCCCCCGCGGAAAATCCAATTCAAGATGTCAACGTTTATTGCCTATTTATTTATTTTTTTTCCAATTTGTACCAGATATACAAAGGAATTGATTAAAATAAAAAAAATATAGAAAAAAATCCTAAGGGAAAAAATGTAGATCAGTTTCAGTTGGCGTCTCCCAAGGAAAGCAGCAACAAGTGTAAGAGAGGATGGAGGAGTTTGGGTGAGTAGTAGGAAAACTCATGACAGAAGCCACATCCAAAGAGCGCTAGATAATTCCCATCAGCGAATCAGAGAGACGCATATGAAAAAGGGGGCGTGGTTATGTTCTAGTTCATTGAGAAGAGAGTGGGTCAGTGATTCCCCAAATGTTGGAAAAACCTCCCGGAGAGACACAACAGAGTACAGACACACACACACACACACACACACACACACACACACACACACACACACACACATGCTGCTGCTAAACTGGGCGCAGACTGAGGCGGTGGTTATATAATAACAACAGACAACAACAAACAACACACTTGGAAAAAGAAAATGCCTGGCTTTGGTTACAATGTATTTTATCTATTTCATATTATTATTATTTTTTATTATTATTATTGTCCTGTCTATGTCCATTGTATGTTTATGTTAATGTGAAGCCTGTAGTGTATGTCATTTTATAAGTGTAAAGCACTCTAAGCTGCACTTTTGACCTATACGAAAAGTTTATTAATTTTTATTTGAATGATTATTAGTATTGACTCAGACTGCGTCAATAGTTATTAGAATTAGTTTTTCTTGTCAATTGGACATAAATGGCTTCATGTATTTGGACTGTATAGGGCTGTTGATTTCATTTTCAAAATCACATGTTATGTTGATTCTTTCATGAATAGTACTTTTTGAGCATTTGCAGTTTGTAGTGTCTTTCATTCGTAGTCCAAAAGTTGAGTTTAAGTAGAAGGTGCTATGAGGAACTTTTAAATATTTAAAGGAGCACCTTTTAAATGTTAGTGCAGCTTAATTCACTGCCACTGTTTTGTTTGTTTATTGTTAATGTGTTTCCTTTCCTTTAGTAAGGTGATATCCCACAAATATATTTTTAACACAGACTCAAGTCTCAAGGTTCAAGGTTTTTATTAAATGTCCCACGAGAGCAAATTTGTGTACAGCAGGAGAAGTTTAACGACACACGACAAATAAGACATCATGACACAATAACACAACAATATATACACAAGTATATACACAAGCCTGAGGAGACACAAAGTGCATTAAAATAAAGTGCCAGGAAATAAAAATAAAATTAAGTAAAAATAAAAGTCATCAACAACCCAAGATATAAAACATTAAAATAAATAAAAATAAAAGTCATCAGCGACACGA
>CM049408.1:27137500-27212500 GCA_026929865.2 Hyperoplus lanceolatus | reverse complement strand
AATAAATTCACGGGTTTTGAGAAGCAAAAGTTTGTCTGAACAGGTATAATAACATCAAAATGGTGCCAAGCGTGAAAGACAAAGGGTTAAAGACGGGTGGAAGTCAGGTTGTAATATTTTGTGCGAGACGTTCTGGGAATCGTCTCCAACTCTACAATTATAGTCTTAACTAATGTTGGTTCTTGGACACGGAAGATAACTCTAACCCTTTTGGTTGACATCCTGGCCTGAACTGTGCGGTGGGAATGTGTTCTATACCTGTGTGTATGTATGGTGTAGGGCTGAAAAGAAATCCAATGTTAATCCACAGTCTAGGCTCTGTAAATGGGCATGTTGCAAGCTACGGCGGGCTCCATTGTTTATATATCAGTTTACAGAGCCTATAACCTGTGTATAAACACTTGATTTTTTTCTATTTATTTCAGCACACACACAGTTACCGAAAGGAAGCAGATCGTGAGCAGATCGTGTGTGTGAATGGTAACGTGGGAAAGGAAAACAGGTCTCCCTTGTAAAAGAGTCTTCGGTCTCAATGGGATTTACCTGTATAGATAAAGGTTAAAAAAAAGAAGAGAAGAGAAGAGAAGAGAAGAGAAGAGAAGATATTGATCTTGACAACAAGCGTTCTCCAGAATCACTGACTCCACCTTTAACAGAAAGTATCTAGAAATTAAAATATACAGACAGAATGTTAAGCTAAGAATGCAAACAGCATTTTTTACTGAAATCTTCAGTGGAGAAGTTGTTTGTGTTCCTCTGTGTTCATTCCAGGGAACAGGGAACAGGGAGACAGACTCCCACACACATCTTGCTCCACAATCTACTTGATTTATGATTTCCTTTCTACCAAGTGAGACCCTGCATTCCAATTCCCATACTTCCATACTATTTAGTATGCCAAAAAAAGGATGCTGAAAATACATAAATGCCCCCCCTAACTCCAATGGCACTTTGGAGTATTCGTCTTTATTCTTGACATTTTGACATTTCTCAACATAATGAAAAGAAAATCTTCCTTATCTGATTTTTTTTTCTCTCATGTGGCCCTAAAACTCTTCTGTGCTTTAGTATGTAGTGTAGTAAAACGAAAGAGTGTGTGAATTGGAACGCAGTGAAAGGCTATATAACTTCACAGTCGCTGGTTCTGGTCAATAAACCGACATCATGGTGTCAGGGAAGGACGTTCTCGTGGCTGCTGCTGTCTTTGCTTTTGCTCTCATTTCACACAGTAAGCAACATTTTTTTTTCTTAAAGAACTAATAATAATTTGTGCATTAAGATCTATCTCCTTATGACATATTCATTTGTTTAGATTGTTATTGTGTTATTTTCACAGTATTATGAATCTAATTAACTGTATTATTATTATTATTTTTTTTGCAAGCCAATACTTTTCTAAAGTGCTACCTTAAAAGCTACTTAGTTACCGGTATGTGCTATATATTCAATTATATAACACACATGCTGATTTTAATTATTGATAAGTTTGGACAATGAAATAAGCTTGAATTGAAATTCTACAATCCCAATTAGTTACTATGAAAATACTCCTGAAAAAAGTGATTTTGCACCATGCCATGCAGTAACCTTAACATGTATGCTTCTGTATATAACCAGAATTGTGAAAATAGTTACATTTTGTGACTTTTTTTAAGAAATTGTGATTGCATTGTGTGTTGTGTGTGTGGTGTGTGTGTGTGTGTGTGTGTGTGTGTGTGTGTGTGTGTGTGTGTGTGTGTGTGTGTGGTTCCAGGTGAGGGTATAATAGGAGGCAGAGAAGCGGCCCCACACTCCCGTCCGTACATGGCTTCCATCCAGGCTCCGGACGGAGAGAATCTGAAGCACGAGTGTGGAGGGTTTGTGATCGCAGACCAGTGGGTGATGACCGCTGTGCACTGTCTGCCAACTGGGTGAGACAAAACATTCCCCTAACCATCAATGTACTGTAGTTTGCTATGTGGGAAATTTGGGAACAATTAGGTTTAAATGTATTGTTTTCAAATGCATATGTTTAGGCTACTTCAATGTATTAATCTTGCCTTTGATAAGAATGTCGATATAGCTCAGATTTTTGGATATTTAATTTTTTTTTCTTATTGCTTATACTTATTTATAAGCAATATAATACTTACTTGTAAATTATTTGTGAATGTTATTCTATGAAAATGTTGTCTGCCAACTGGGTGAGACAAAACATTCCCCTAACCATCAATGTACTGTAGTTTGTTATGTGGGAAATTTGGGAAGATTTAACTTACATTTTTTTTAAATGTAGCTATTAACTTCAAAGCGTTCATCTTATCTATGACCATTATGCCGATATAGCTTCCTTTTTTTCACAATAACAATGCTTATACTTATTTGTAAGCAATATTATATACTTATATACTTCAGCATAACGTATGTAGTGTGTTATTTGCCAGCCTTATTCTATGGAACACAATATAATGTTTAAGCATTATTAAATCATCATTATTATCTAATAGAAGTAGGAAAATTATAATTTTTTTAATCATATTGTGTTTTGTTGTTATGATTATCCAGTAGTACTATATTAATCTTTTCTTTGTAAAGGCCGAATGGGAGGAAGGTGGTGCTGGGTGTCCATTCCCTGAGTGAAGCTGAAGAGACGAAGCAGACGTTTGACATCATGGAACTCTACAATCACCCAGACTTCAGCGAGTCAAATTATGATAATGACATCGCTTTGATCAAGGTATGTTAAAGCAATATATTTATATAGTTATAAATATGGATATTTTGTGTGAATTGTCAGTGATACATTATTCCAACGTGTAAATTGTTCTGTATATGGGAACATGCCAAAAACAGAACTCTATGGGCCAGTTTCACAGACATGGATTAAGCCTAGTCCTGGACTAAATGGAATTTTGAATGGAGATTGTCCATTGAAAGTACAATTTAGTCCAGAACTAGGCTTAATCCATGTCTGCGAAACCGGCCCTATATTTTGAGATAGATCTAAAGGTGGAATCTATCAAAAAATTAAGTGAAACAGTCTCATTGATCATAAGAGACTTGAACACTCACAAGATACATTTCTGCATATTGTACATACCTGAAAGGACCTTTATCATGCCTGGAATTTACAACAACATTTGAGCAAAGGTTGGACAAGCAAGGAATTATTTTGTTTTTCTTAAATTTAAAACAAAAATAAATAGAAAAAGTTGGGAGTATTTTTTTGCTGTTTTTTTACAGTTGGATCGTCCATTCAATGCCTCCGAAGCCATTAAAGCGGTGGAATACATCCGAGCCGGGGGCATAAACCCTGAGATGAATGCAGAGGTGGAGACCACGGGCTGGGGTTCCCTGGACGATCTGTCCTCCCGGCCAGACAAGCTCCAGGAGGTGTCGGTAGAGATAGTCAACCCTCTAATGTGCCGACGCAGAGATTACTTTGGCTCAAAGTTCACCAGTAACATGATGTGTGCCCACAAGGTTTGCCCCAACCCCTGTGACAAACCATACAAGAAGGAAGACAGCTGTGATGTAAGCTATTGTTCTTTCTCTTTTTAACCTGTAATTTTTATTTTATTTAAATGTTCTACTTCTATTCCTTCCGCTTTTAAATGTTTTATTTCTATTCACTCGCTTTTCTAATGTGTCCTATGTATTCTAATCTTGCCCCTGTAAAGCACTTTGAATGGCCTTGTGTCTGAATTGTGCTATAGAAATAAACTTGCCTTGCCTTGCCTTGCCCTGCCTCTTCTAAATAGAAATAGTTAATTTGTCAAGATAGCATGTACTGTATATTTTTCTGTATTAAAGCTATAGTGCGTAACTTTTTCATAGGGATGTAAGCTATTGCTCCTTCTCTTCTCCTACATATAAATAGTTATACCAATATCCAATAGGATAACCATGAATCATGCATAACTTTTTATATGAAATGAATGTCTGTCGGTTTCATTCAAGCCATCGTCAACTGAGTTGACACAAAGTTGATTAATCTTATCAGCTCCACAACAACTCTCTCTGTGTTTCCCAGTATGGCAGCATTTACAAACTGGTGTCGACACCCTGACACTGGTGCAAGAGCTTAAGAAGAGCCTACGTAATGTTTCAGTTGTTTATAAAAAAAAACTGGACGTACAGAAAAACGTCATGTAGATGCGCCGACATTGTTGTTGTAGTCACTCAGAATTCCTCTTGGGGGCGACAGGAGATACGCACTATAGCTTTAAAAGTGGCACAACCTCTGTTATGCTTCCACCTCAAAAAAGTAGAACATCAGGGTATTTCTATTGTTTTTCTGTGATGAAAGCTATGGGGACTTTACGATAAAACCATGGACCAATTATAAAAGGGTAAAACCAAATAATGTTGATTTTGGCTTGGCTCACTTAAACTACATAAGAATAAGAACAGAAGATCCCAGCTGCTGTAGGCTAAGAAGTGTTTTTGCCAGAAAAAAAAAACTGACTCTTTGTTACGAATTATCTGGGTGTGAACAGTTCTTTTCAGTTGCCTCTCACTCATTCACAGCTTGTTGCCAACTGGAACCACTATTGTCAGATGTGTGTTTGTGTACTAGACTGTAGTTTCCCCGTTTCTGGAGAAAGCTTTTTGTCGAAATCACTTATTGTCAAAATCAGTGAAAATCTCCTCACTATCGTGCGCTGAAATAACAAATCCAGTTAATCCACAGCCTAGACTCTGTAAACTGGTATCTAAACAAAGGGGGCCCACCGTAGCTAGCAACATGCCCATTTTTAACACAAACACACACACACACACACACACACACACACACACACACAACACAGTACAGACAGGTAGCGGATCGTGAGGAGATATTCACTGATTCTGACCAAAGGGGATTTTGCCCACAAGCGTTCTCCAGAATCACTGACTGCACCTTTAAAGCCCTTCCTGCTGGTTCTGTGTGTATTCTCTTGCAGGGTGACTCTGGAGGTCCTCTACTCTTCAATGGCGTCGTAGTCGGCATCACGTCCAACGGAGGGAAGAAATGCGGACAGATCAAAAAGCCCGGAATCTACACCGTCATCTCCCACTACACTGAGTGGATCGACAACACAATGGCCCCGCAGCCAGAGGCAACACTGGACGATAGCAGTTAAATTTAGGAGGGCTGGGGGGCGCTCCGGTGGTGCAGTGGATAGAGTGCGTACCATATTGGCCGCAGGTTCATATCCAACCCGTGGACCTTTACTGCAGGTCATCCTCCCTCTCTCTCTGTCTCCCCATCTCAACTCTGTACTGTCTAATAAAGCTTGAAAATGCCAAAAAAAAAAGTCTTAAAAAAAGGAGGGCAGGCAAGACAGTTATTAGCAGCATATTAGATTTTATTTTAAATTTTTTTTACACATTAGCAAATACTGATTGTTTTTGCAATACACTATGGACTGTCACAAGTAATACATGGCTCTACAGGTTGATTTAACAAATCACCTTATAAAATAATCAATAAAATACAATGTATCATAGCAGGATCTCATGTCTTTCTTGAGTTGTGTAGTATTTTCAGACATACTGAAAATGTCATATGTAGTTCAAAAGCATATGTACATAGGCGAAACATTATCCTATGAGTACAAAGATGAACTGTTATTTTGCAGATTAAGTGCAAACTACAAAACCCATCACTGATATGTTAATTAACAAGACTTTTCTAAAACATTAGATTGAAAAGAATGCATTTAAAAGTTGCAAACGATCGGGTGCACCAGAGGCGGAGTGGATAGAGTGCGTATCATATTGTCTCCGGCCTTCGTTGCAGTGGTCGCGGGTTCAAATCCGACCCGTGGACCTTTACTGCAGGTCATCCCCCCTATCTCTCTTTCTCCCCATTTCAACTCTGTACCATCTAATAAAGCTTGAAAATGCCCAAAAAATAATCTCAAAAAAAAAAGTTACGCAATAACTGCTATAGACAAATATTAGCAATGTTTTGAATAATGGTTGTTTTTTATGCAGTTTTATCAGTTTGACGGATGGTGTTGGAGATGAAACTGTTAAGCAAGCCTAACCTCAACAGTCATCTCTCATAAAGCTGTCAGATAAGCCATTGCACCAACGGGGAAGTACAGAAGAGCATAACATTTGCAGCTGTGCTTCTTTTTCCCCTCCTAGATACATCCACATGAATAATAACCAATGTGTTCTGCACTTTTTGTTAAGTTTGGAAAACCCCACACTACCAACATTTTGTCAATTTTTTTTCCACACGTTTACATAGCCTACTTTTTATTCAGAATTTAAAAGGTCATAAGTAGTTCTGATTCTTCTTCACAACATTGACTGGCATACATCTTAATTATCTTGAAATAAAATGATACATATTTAATTTGCATATGATGATTTATGTTGAGTATAAATACTGTTATACAGCAGTTGGTTCTGAGCGAGTGATTTGATTGGACGAGAGACCTTCTGAGCGTTCTGAAGGAGTGCTGATATTAGCGAACAACATCACTCGGGACTGTTCAGCAAACTGTAGACCAACTGTCAAATCACTCCGCGGCTCACTGTTGGGCCGGAGCTTCACTTGTGTGTTATCTGTGTGTGTGTGACTCAGGTTGACTGTGGCGAGTCTCTCCCCTGTGAGAGGGCATCGCTGCCACACACAGACACAGACAGAGACAGTGTGCGGTAGTCGCTCACACTCACGTTACTGAAGACAGCAATAGTGTGTGGAGATAAACTCAGGCTGCTGAATAATACGAGCGCAGCATAGCTTTAGCCTAGCCTAGCTTTCCAACCTCATTGTATAACGTTACTTCCCCCGGGCCGAAATACACTCATAAACTCTGGGAAATGAAGCGTGGGGGTTTGGATTGGGCAGCGGACCTTATTACCAACTAGATTAAGATCCGCCGTTCCGTTTCTTTGGTGATTTTTACGGGACATCGGGCCGCGGTGGTTAATGTTACCAGAGTAAACAAAGTAGGACGAGCTCACGCGCGTAAAGTTGTTGCCTAGCAACGCGCTCCGCTCTGACTGCTGTTGTCGAACTATTTGTGTTGGCGGAAGCAAATACATTCTTAAATGATTAAAGATCACATTTTAAAGTTAACTTGTGAATTTCAGTTGTAAAACTGCTGTATAAAAGCAATAGCACACTTGTTAATGACTTGCCTGCGGCCTCGTACCTACGACCGAATCACAGCAGTGCTGATATAGAGCGACAACATGCTCCCTCTCGTGTGCTATTGCTTAAGGAATTCTTTCACCAAACAACCCAAGCGTTTGTAATAAAAGAATTTGAGTCAAGGCAGGTTTCAGAGCAGGTGAAGTTTTTACTTGCAGACAGCAGCAAGGGTCAAACAACAATGTATCTGGTTTGGTACATGGTTGAATACAAAAACTGAACAGAAATAGCACTGATATTTATGGTCCAAAAGTTGTATATGCGAAGACACTCGGTTTGTGTGTCTCGCCCTCGTTTTGCTGGCGAAAGCAGAAAGATTTTTAATTAGGCAGATATTTCCAGAAACTCATCTCAGCTGGTGTTATTCTTCATACAATGTCTGATAACAGAATATGGGAGTTATTCACTCCTCCAAAGCCTTCAACCACTGTGCACATGAATGTGTCATACCTCTGTATGTGCCAAAATCTTATTAGGCAGTTTTCTTCTCCAAGGCTAAACAACAAGTTGTCCTAAATGCAAGTTTAGCAAAACACTTCGGGGCTGTCAGGTTTACTGGGACAAAGTTCAACAGGCAGAAAGCATATATTGTAGCATTAAAATATTAGCCTATACAATCATAAGGCAAATTAATTTTCGTTAACAAATACACTTTTTACATTTAATTAGAAATATATAGATATATGTATATATATTATTTGCAATGGTTTAAGATGATTAAAATTCACTTATATAGTAGATCAACCACACCGCATTTTTCTGCAAGCAAACCATTATTCAGTCAATTCAATTAAAATCCATGTACAACTGATTACACATTCAAGCAAAAACTCTTCTTTGAGAACATCTAAAGTAACTAAACTTCACTAATATCCGTCTCTCAGTAAGTAGTTCCCTTCCATGGCTCCCTCCTTCCTCTCCTCAATATCTTTCTTCCTTTGCCTCAGCTCCTGCTCTGAGAACCTTTTCACTGTGTGTGGGCGGCCTCCGTGCGATGCCAACAGTTTGCTTATCCCCCCTAACAGCTCTTTAACCTGCGGGTAGCTCAATGCATTCTGGGACTTTGTTGAACTTGTGACACTCAACTCATAATACCTGCTCCCACATTTGCGGACAAGATCTCGTAAGGTTGCGTGTGCTCCGGCTACATACTCATTGATTCTCTGGGGCCTGTGTTGGCTGCCGTCGAAAAACCGGACGAATAGTACCATGGCGTGCTCCGTAAAATCTCGCCCGAAAATCTTCTGAAGTTCCCCCAACATCTCACACTCTCCCTGGGTGAAGCGCCCCACTTGGAGCACCAGCAAGAAGACATGGGGACCCGGTAAGGACAGAGCTAAACAGTCTTTTACTTGGTCTAGATCTTCGGCCCCGTCTTCGACCCACAGCTCAGGAGTGTCGACCAAGATTAGTTGATGTCCCGCCGCGAAAACTTCCCTTTTCTGACAGTACAGAGTGGGCTGAGGGGGTTCGTTAGTGGATGGAGTAGTTGAGTATTGGTTACCTGCTCGCTCTAGGATGAGGTTTAGAGCAGAAGACTTCCCACTGCCAGAGAGACCCAACAGCATGACGGATATCTTCTTGGTGTCATCACCTGAAAGAGAAAAAGGAAAGAAAAGGGGCTCTAAAGAAGTGTTTTCATTTAACAAAAGGTAGAAAATAAGAAAAATTAAAAGAAACTGGCTATTAGGAAGCATTTCCAGAAAGATTACAAAACTCTTTAACAAAAGATAGACTAACAAGAACACTCCCTGACTTTAAGACTAGTAGCTTTCACTAAAGACATTTATTTTGTTTATTTCACCTTTAATGTGTCATTTTCCGTATTGGGTAAAAGCACATATGTATTACATGTGTAGAACTGAACAAAAGTTATTGTAGACGGTGTAGATAATGAGTGAGGAAAGGCCATGTTAATGTGTTACTGTAACGCCCTCTAGTGGGAGAAAAGGCTGCATCAGAATTCATGAAAAAGTTAGTAGTAAGTAAGTGTTGTGAAAGTGAGAAATTTGTCTAAATCATTTGTTTTCAAAAAGTCCCACATGAAAAAAAAGAAAGAAAAAAAAAGAAAAATTGCATACACATTCTTACATATTTGTACAGATATAAATGCTTGGTGTACAGGAAAGTAATAGATATGTATTTTTCTTAATCTGAATTTATATTATCTTAACTCTAATATATAATATATATAATAATAAGAAAGTAAAATGACAAGATCCTGTTCTTCCTTACGTCCCTATTTGTACAGCTGAAAATACTTGGAGTAGAATAAAGTAATGGATCTGTCTTTATATTTCTCTTAACTTTTTATGATTTAACATTCTATAACCAAGTGCAAACAACCCTGCGTTCCAATCCCCATACTTCCCTACTATTTAGTATACCAGAAAATGATTTAGGATGTCCCAATACATGCACGTCAATTGTAGTATGCTAAACGATACATACATGCCCCACTAACTCCAATAGCAATTTGGAGTATTCGTCTTTATTCTTGACATTTCTCGACATAATGAAAAAAAATCTTCCTTATCTGATTTTTTTTTCTCTCTCCTGTGGCCCTAAAACTCTTCTGTACTTTAGTATGTAGTGTAGTAAAAAGAAAAAGAATGTGATTTGGAACGCAGGGTTTGTCTTACCATCGTTGGCCTTGACCTGTAGCTGCAGCATGGCTCTATGGCTCATCACAGCCTCTTCCAGACTCTCTCTCTTCGTCTCAAATTGCTTCTTCTCTGCTGCCTCCATCTTCCTTTCCTCTGCATGCTTCCTCTTCAGCTCCTCCATTTCTCTTGCTCTCCTCTCCTCCCTCTGTTTGGCCAATTCCTTAAAATCCTGCTCCTTCTCCCCGGCATCTTGCACCTTCTGTTTCAGCATTTTTATCGCAGAATCCTCCGTGCTATTTTTCCTAGCCTCTGAAAGCATTGTTTCCGTGTAACCCGTTGCGCCGTTTTCACTCAACATGTGATCCACCATTTCGAACAGAGCGTGAAGTTTGTCCGTGGCTGTAGATGAAGTGATTCGACAGTATCTCCCATCGCACACGTTTATCAAGTCCAGGAGGGCGTCGTCTAATGTCTCTGCAACTTTTCCGTCTTCTAGAGAGAGAACCGCCAAGTATTTCAAAGCCTCTGCTCCGAAATTCGCCTGCAATATGTCTACCATTCTCCTTTCCCTCTTTGTGTAATGTCCACCTTGAATCAGCAACAGAAATGAACTGACTCCTTCTACACAAGCCTTATAAAAACAGCCGTCTAACGCCTGTCCTATTGCCTCTTCAGTCATGTCTTGTTTTAAATCTGGATAGCGTAAGCTGACAGAGGAACCGGGCGTTGTTAGGTCACACACTTGGGTAGCACCGACAGAGCTAAAGGTGATCTGGAGATGTTGGACCCCTGAGCTGTTCTGCAGAAGGGACTGCAAAGAGGACCATTCCTCCACTGTGGATATGACAACCATCATCTGCTTTGTGTTGGTTACGCCGTCTGCAAAACAACACAGTAATGATTTGTTAATGACGTGTAATCATTATTAAGTGTATGTAAACAAAATGGGGTCCACCATGAAACATCCCTGTTTAAAGACTCTATAGGCTGTTTATTAACACCAGATTGTTTTCAGATTGTGAGGAGATATTCACTGATTTTGACAAAAAAGTAATTTTGACAACAAGCTTTCTCGAGAATCACTGACTCCACCTTTAAGTGCACAAACCAGTTACCAATATGATTTCTATGTGTTTTGAAAGAAACCTTTACAATTTTTGTAATAATCTTACCCAATAACAGTCAGTTTATTTTCAGATATTTCAATTACTTCAAAGTATTGGGAAATAAAGATAACCTATACAGTTCCAGGGGAGGGTGATTTGTTTACAATTATCAGGAAAGTTGGTTTATTAATATAAAAATATACCTTAGAAAATGTCCACTTCCCTGATACACCAAAAGTTACATAGTGCACCTTTAAAGTAATGAGCAATTCAAAGCATTGAATATGTACAAAAACTTAAATTTGAGAAAAGTTGACTTACCGTGCGACATGTCTTCTGCAGTTGCTCTCACGGTCTTGCTTCAAGATAACAACTAAAAACTGGATTATCTGGCTCTGAAACGAACATTACGAGGGCAAAAAGAAAAATATATAGAATGCTTCCTGATTGCAACCTTTCATGCGTAACCGGCAGTCTTGTTGTCAAGGAAGTGAATTCCACAGCACAACCATGGCTGACAACTTGACGCCATGCTACTAGTCCAGCGCATCTTGCTCATGCTTAACCCCACGCTTGAGTTCCATGAAACAATTCATTCCTTTCCTCACAAGCATATAGGTTACAAACAGACAAGATGGACTTCTCCTTACAAAAAGGTTTGTGCACTTTAAACCAATTTTGTCAGGACACACACACAAACATACACACACACACACACACACACACACACACACACACACACACACACACACAAGGGTGTTTTGTCCACTTAGGAGGAGAGAACCTGTTTGATTTCTTGGAGACTTATCCTAACATACGCAATACTCAATTGTTGTTACTAAAGTAATAACTAGTGGGGACCCTAAATATATATATATTTTTTATTTTATTTATTTTTTTTTAAATTCAGGCCCAACCAAAAACTATATTCTATTGAATGATTGATCTGTTAGGGAACAGACTTGCGTCCTCATATGCAGTAAATTAGATTTCTGTTGACACAATGTGACTACATTTCGTATTTACAATAGCTCAGCATTTCAAGAGCCATATTTGAGATGAACAGTGAACAAATTGAACCAGTATGGGAATTCCTGTGTTACCTTTTCCTACCTGACCCTATAAGGTTGCTGCCCTCTGCACACTGAATCCAGCCTGTGAGGCATCCTGTGATTATCTTTGGCATTATTGCTAATCAGCTCCTCTGCAGATATTCAACCAAAGCAGGAAAAGCAGTAAATCACAGTGCCATGGCATGCAAGATAAAAATGTGGGTCAACGTCCTCGTGCACATGCTCGTTTACACTGATAACCGACAGGAAAATAAGTTTAAAACTTCTCAGAGAAAAGAAATAAACCCAGAAAGACTTTACTTAAATGTAAAACGTAATAGGCTATTATGTTGTAAAAGTATATTTTTTAAGTAAAAATAAAATTAATTTATCCATACAATTGTGGAATTATAATTGATAGCACATGCATGTATTGTCATGTTAATACTGACAAATACCTAGCAGCAACAGCATTTGAAGGAATTCCCTACACACAACAGCTGAGATTACTGAGGGATTGCACCATCTTTATGTGCTCTCCCTGCTGCCTGCCGCTGTCAAAACGGCCCAAACAAGGCAGTACTACACCGTCAAACGGGGGAAACCATCTCGAAAATGCGGATATATAGCTTTTTTTAATTACTTAATTCGGTATATAAAATATTTGGTGCCGTGTATAAGTCGTTTTTTAAAAGAATATTACAATTTGTGTTATATTTTGACAGTATTCTGCCAAATAATAATAAAACATATTCTGGGCGCCCCTAAATATCAGATGGTTCGGTCCGTTGCTATGCTATCTTGTGTAGACATTCTCCAGGGTGATGGAGAAGATGTAGCTTTTTCGGCCTGAAAATATATAACGTTGTTCGGTTTAAAACGTTCAGTTTGTGGACCGTTTCAACTATTAAAATGGCCGGTATAAGGAGAGTTAACGGAAAATTGTCGGGAATCAACCCAGCTGTCAGGTAATGTTAATATCGCATTGTTTTTACGATGCAACTGCCAAGCTAACCGTGGCTAACGTTAGCGTGAGCCAGTGTTCGCTGTTTTGTCGACGGTCCAACACCATTTACCGTTAGTTAACGTTAACAGTTCCGTTAATGCTAACGCTAGCACGGTGTACAGTCAACTGGCAGTATGCACTATGTGGTTAACCTTACGATACATGTTAATTTAGCGCTGCCAAACAGCCATTCTGGGGAATTCCCTACAGCTCAGTATTTTTATTTTATTTTTTAATGCCACAACCTAAAGCAGTGAGTGACCCAACATTGTGTTGCATCTGCCGAAAGTGACTGTTATTTTCCCTGATATATATAGTTCATAATTAATCTAAGCCTCAACACTCATCTGAAACTATGTCACAGTAGTAAGATATTATGGATTTTTGAGAAAGATGTATTTCGTTCAATTATGAGGCAATCATGAGATGATTCTATCATGAGGTAGCTATCTATCTATCGTAGCTTTTATAACTGCTGTTTCCAAAGTTAAGAATTAACCTTTTAGCTCAACATTCACCTTAAGTTAATGTTAATTAAAAAAGAAAACGTGACAGAACATAACAAATGTATTTCGTTTTTCAGTTGCTGTCGCCTGCGTCAGGTTCAAGCCCTGCTCTGTGAGAATGGCACTGCCTCTCCTGATGCCATCCTGTGCTCTCTCGGTATGTTAAGTTGCATTGTTTTTGTTATCTGCATGTCTTTATCTGACCTAGTTAACTAGATGACTTGATGAAAACGTTTTTTTTTTTTAGGACAGAGGGTGAATAAAACTATGTATTATTTCTTTATATGTCCATGGTATTATGGTGATTCCGAATCCTGAAAAACAACAAATATTAATGTAAATCTTTGTGTATTTTAGGCATTGACAGCAGATATAATGAAGGGTGCACAGAGCTGGCAAAATATCTCTTCTATGGACTTTATGGGAGAAATCAGATGCATCTTGAAAATGCCTTTGATGAATTTCCTGAAGAAATGCTGGATGGTGAGTTTTTCAAGTGTTGTGTATGCCTTATTCATGTTTAAATGTCTAGTTTTACTTACTCTGACACATGACTTTCTTGTCACTACAGATGTTATGATTCAAAATATATGATTGAAGAGGTTAATTGTAATATGCTCAACAATTACATCAGCAGTCATTGACAATTACATTCATAAGTCCCATGCTCCTTTTACCAATGCAATATAGAAGAAGATGGAATAGAATAGAGGACATAGAAATACTGTTTGCTTTATTCATGTTTTTCTATCTAGTTTAATTTACTCTGACACAACATGACTTGCTTGTCTTTACAGATGTGATCCTGCTGATCAAGTCAGAGTGTGTTCATCTGTACTGCAACCCGCTGAACTACAGTTACCTGCTGCCCTACGTGTCCCACTGGAGGAACCTGCATCTCTACTGCATGACAGAGGCAGAGGTTAGACAGATTATTACAGTTAAAGGTGGAGAAATTCTAGAGAATGCCTGTTGTCAAAATCACCTTTTGTTAAAATCATATCTCCTCGCAATCCGCTAGGTGTCCGTAATGTGAATACAATCTGTTGTTAATACACAGCCTCAGCTCTGTAGACGGGAATGCAAGCTAGCAACATGCCCGTTTACAGAGCTTAAGATGTGTATTAACACTGGATTTTTCTTCAGCGAATAAACACAGTAAGTATAGATAGTGGATCGTGAGGAGATATTCACCGATTTTGATTAAAATGGGATTTTGACAACAAGAATTCTCCAGAATCGCTGTCTCCATCTTTAATTACAGTATCTGTATGCTTAAGCTACAAGTATGAATCTTTCAGAGTATTGAGGCATGTTGTGTATCCACTTGATTGTTTTTTCAGGAACTTACCTATTAGACAAGTCTGTTTAACTTATACAACTCGTCTACACTGGTTACACATTGGAAGCAGCCCATTCATTTTCATCAATGACACTTTATTTTTTTCGACCCACAGTATGAAGACGAGGAAGCAGCAGAAGAATTCAAAATCTCCAGTTTTGTCACGATGGTGCAGGACTGCTATCGTATCGGAGTTCCTTACAGCTCCCAAGGTACATTATCTCATTTTCATCTCCACAATCATTTAATACATACACGGCTTTAAATATGATTTAGCTCTTAACACATACAGTTATAAAGTACTTCACACACAAAATATAAATGAAAAATACATTTAAAAAAAAAAAGACATTGAAATTGTTATAAAAACACCATACAGTGTGGTACACGGATGGTGAACTGTTTCACATATTAGCTAAATGAGATTGCATCTATCATTCCAAGCCAGAACAAAATGTAGTTTAACTAGTTTCACCTTCTTGACATTGTTTACTGCATGACTACACACCCAGAGTTTCCGTTGTCCGGTAATTACCGGTCATTGACCAGAAAAAAATTAAGGGGACCGAAAATTCTAATTGTCTCCGGTCAGATTGTCTGGTTGAAATAATTCCCTCTTCACACTTTGAATTGTTTTAAAACATGCTACAGTGATTTTCAACTATTTAATACTGAATAGATGAAAAACCATGTTTCATTCATTTAAAACAATAACTGTGTGTAGACTGTAGCGAATGCGTAAAAGGAAAAGGAAAAAAAACTGCATGACGCGCTCTCGTTTTGATTGAATGGACTGTTTACAAACTACAAAAACGGCGACATCAAGCGGGAAAATCAAAGCCTAAGCCACAGAAAAACAAGGACATATTATATATAAGAATGACTTCTTAATACCAAGAAGCGGCCAGTCTCACGTAAGTTGCAATGAGGAAGACTCTGACTCCGGAGAGACAGCTGATGCCCGTGGCTCAGCCGAAACGGAGGGAGAGAGAGCGAGCGAGAGAGAGGCTGTTAAACTCATTAGTGCATTTTTTTAATAATTTTTTCAAAGAGTATTTGATATGAGAAAAGACCTAAACTTTATTTAAAGTAGGCTATAATAGTAGCCTAGGTAAGTCGCTGCAGGCAGCGTAAATAATTGTGTCCGCACTTTATAATATGACAAGCCAGTTTGTTTTATATGAACGACTCATTATTTTGCGTGTAGACGTGTCAGAGGCATATATCGACAAATCAGTCGATTCATTGACTTTTTGCAGCGGCAGGGCAAACAAATTGCGATCGGAGGTTTCCTTTAAGCACCACAGACAGCGGCCACCGTAATGTTCAGAATTTGCACCAAAGCTCTAATGATAGTAATAAAGAGAAGCTTTATTTAAACGCTGTCCATGTGACGGTGGTGACTGGTTGTATATCGGTTTGCTGTAGACATCTCACGGAGGGAAGCGGCTGTTTCACTTTACTTTTTCTCCGGTTGCGCAGTCAGTTTGGCGACATGGTACTGTGTTTTTCGGGCTCGATAAATGTAATCAGATAGCGGAAGCCTTCCCCCCCTGGCAGCCCTTACGGGCGGAATATCCCCGATTATGATTTTAGTCGTCAAACCACAGAGTCTGTCTGCGCATCGGCTCACTCTCTCACACTGGCGAGGTGTCACGGTGAAACGCTGCTTTCCTCGGACGAAGGCTTTTTTTATAAACATCCCAGTCGTAAATGGGTGTTATAACTTTATGCTGCATAATTTGCATTGCACTATTTTCTCATTTGTTTGAAAAAAATCTCCAAACCATTTGTGAAGCTGACTTTTTCATGTACACACATAGCAGAAGTGAAGCTCCTGCAGTGCGCTCACAACCACACATATAACTCGCATACGGCTGCGTCTGACGTCTTCCATTTCCAACAACAATCATTATAATAATACAATTATTTTGAGACTTCAGTCGGCTACGAGTCGAAAATCGGTGTTGAGTCGACATTTTTCACAAAGTTTTAGGCAAAAACTGCTGTTTTATTTCCTCTGCTTTTGAAGTGAAAAATATGCCTATCGGCACATTAAATGTTTTGTGCTTTGATTGAATTGTGTTGTCGTCACTGCCTGTTGAAAGTAGCCCACATTTAGATATAGTAGGCTAAAAATATACATGCCTTGATGATATCAATCTTTATATACAGTAGTTGCTTATCAATAGGCCTACTTGAACTGGATTTTTCCGATATGACCGTTAATGAAACCTGGTCACATGACCGGCACCAATTTTGTCTAGCGGAAACCCTGTACACACCAAGAACTAAATCAATTATACCAACTCTACTGTTTGTTTGTTTACTCTACTTTTAGTACACGTCCAGAGTTTTGATGTGTTTATGGTGGAGAAGTGGCCCCTAATCCAAGCTTTTGCCCTGGAAGGCATCGGTGGAGGAAGCTTTTTTACCTTGAAATACAAGGTACAAACCAAACAAATGAATACATACTTTTAAAATATATCTTTAGCGCTAACCGTCCTAAATGTGTTGCTTTATCTTATATTTATGTTCCTATTTGTTCAGCTAATGGACATGAGTGAGAAGCTGTGGCAGATTTACAACAGGCTTGACCCAGTGTCGCTGGATACTCTCCTCACAGAGGTAACAAATTCTTCTTCTTTCTCAGTTTTTTTTTTTTTTTTTTTTTTTTTTTTTTTTTTTTTCAAGCTTTATTAGATAGTACAGAGTTGAAATGGGGAGACAGAGAGAGAGGGGTGACATGCAGTAAAGGTCCACGGGTCAAATTTGAACCCGCGACCACTGCAACAAAGGCCGGAGACAATATTGTACAAGCTCTATCCACTACGCCACCAGAGCGCCCCATTTATCAGCTATTTTTACTTTGACATGAATGTGTTGCATGAAACCAATATTCCTTTGACATCTAGACCCACTTCTAAAATGTGTCCAGAAACGTCCATATCCAGAAATCTATTGTTATTTATTCATTCAACATTGATTAGTCAATTGAAATAATGAAAACGTGTCCTCATTGTCCAAGTTACAGTGTCTCATAAAATATAATGATTTGGTTCAGATAACCAACTTATTTTAGTCTTTCAGATATTAGAATGTCTGATCAATAGTCATATTAATCAGGTTTATGTTAGTGATCGTGAGCTTTCAGTATGATATGTACTCTAACAGTTGTGTTTGTATTCTAGGAGTTGGTTTGTTTTGAGAAGCAGTGGACCGGCTTCTTCTCCAGTATGGACCTGGAGAGCCACATCTCTATCCTGGAGCTTTCTGAAGCTCAGGCAGGAGAGGTATGTTCAACTGGTTATCACCAAAAGTTTATACAGAAAATAGAGACACAATATCTGGACAGTAGTTTACTGCCTTCCATGCAATGACTACATTGAATAATCAACCAGCCCTAGTTGTGTTTTTTGCCTCTTTAAAGTTAAAGTTCACCATACGTTTTATTCTTTGGATTAAAACCAACTGTGAAAATACAGGACAGTATGCGAAAGGTGCATGGACAGATGTACAGTATGATCAAAAAAAAATAAAATGCAAAATGATTCACAAATTAGTTTAACTTCCTCCATTATCCTACACTTCACTTATAAGTATTGGGGTATCTTAAGTCAGAATTAAAGAAGCCCAATTGATATTATAGTACACTTTCTCTTCTTTTAAATTGCACATGGAAAGCGGAGAAATTGAGGTTGACCGGATAGGAAGGAGCTCAAGTCAAAGATTATTTTCAAATGGCATTTTTCAGTGTCTAGTGTTAGTCGTCAGCTACGTTTGCTTGTGTCCTCATGAAGTGTGTTCTCAACAATCCATAGGCTTTCCATACCTACTACTCTCATGGACTGATCTCAAGCAACATCACAGATAAAAGGTATTCTCCAAATTTAACAAGGTTTAAATGCTGAAATTATTATTATTCATCTTTAGACTTGTAGTTTATACAAAAAAATGCTTTGACGTAATCAAATATTTTCTTTTCTTTTCAGTAAAAGTCAGCAGCCGTTCGTGTTGTTCGGGAAGCGTTCGTCCGCAGAGGATTTGGAGAATTACTCGTTCAACTTTCCGTCAGAGAGTCACCAGGTCCGCAACACGGGGCCCCCAGGGTCTACTGCCAGACACATGGTGAGAAGTCTGGAATAGAAAACGGTTTGATGTGGGGAAAAAAAGACGTTGTTAACTCTATTAACTACTAATATTACGAAACAGATCCATATTAATGACTGAGCACCAGCCAAATGGGTTAGTAGAAGTGGAAGATTTGTGACTAAAAAAAGTATCCAGATTGTCTCCAATGCTATTTGAAGCATTGATGGCATTTCCCCACTGTATTTAATGTTTTATAAATCACATTGCTAAAGTCAGAACTGGCCTGCAGCACCACCTGGTGAAGTCATTTGGTACTGCCATGAGTTAGTAATGTTTTGAGAAATCATTTTGAATATTTGGTGTTAGAAAACTTGTGATAACTAATCCTGTATCTCATCTAAAAATGACATGTTGGCAATTTTTCACCACCCTTTGTCTGTGTCATTTGTAAAGAGGGAAAATTACTTATTATCTTTTTTTTTCATTAGATTCTGCAGTGTGTGGCTCCTAAAGGACCCCTCGCCTGCTCTAGAACTTATTTCTTCGGGACGACCCACACTCCATACCTTGGTGAGGATTTTACTGTATGACTTTACTGATGTAATATTGGTCAGCTGCATATTTGTGAAATTATGAAAGCTTTTAAATATATTGTACATTATTGTCCTAAGCATCAGAAATTAAACCTGCTAATTTTTATCGTAGGTAGATAACTTGTTTACACTTGCTGTATTTCACCCACAGGAAATCAAAACACAGAGCAAAGCAAAACAGAAGTCTTGTAAGTGATTTCATTTTGATTCCATATTGACTTCCATTCATATAATTTTTAACTGTTGAATGTCTGAATTAAAGAGGCTTTTTTTTTCAGACTTTTATCACAGATTTATTCAGCTGTTGTCCAAGCCGTCCTGTCGGGAATCAAATGTTTCTCCTGCACCTCCAATGCCACCAAGGTAAGAAATAAAGAACACATCATTTAAAATGTAACTTTCCATATGATTTATTTAGTTTTTATTTATTTTATACAGTTTTTAATTAAGAATTCTTTCTTATTGTAGGCCAAGGATGTAGCAGAGAACACATTTCTACTGGGTTTGGACTCAATGAATCTAAGCCAGTACCGCAGTGCTCTCAGGTAAAGAAAGATTTAGTTGAATTGTTTCACTGTCATCAACTGTATGAGAATTAGAGTTGAGCTTGAAATGAAATGTATGATGTTTGAATCAGTTTGAGTCAGTTGGAGTCAGTTGGATTCTTTATCTTCTCTTTTCAGGTCCAAATGTGAATTCAACATTCAAGCCGTGAATAAACAGGGAAGGTAGGTGTTGTTAATTAGTCCTTACTGGTAATTTGAAAACATTTGCATTTTCTAATATAGCTTCTTGAAATTTCCATTGTGTTAATTGGAAAAAATAACTACATTGACGCTTGTGTATATGTGATTTTCAGAATAATTCCACTAACTGATGAAGAAAGCCGTTACGCAATTAAAACTGTAAGTGAAGCATGTAATTTTGTTTGACCAAAACAAGATTTAGAATGTATTTAATGTAAATATTGTTTATCTTTATCTTATTCTACTTTATGTTATTATTATTATTATTGTTCCTATTGCACCGTGGGTCAGAGACAGACGCCATTTCGATCTTTATGTATGACTGTATGATTTAAGAATTGACAATACAGTTTGACTTAACTTGAAAAAACATACTAACAACTTTTGTGTAAAAATGTCCTCAGAAAGGTGCTTTTTTTACATTTTAACAAATGTAATTAAAAAAAAATTTCGTCTAAGGCTGCCATGATCGTCCAGGACATCCCAGACCTGCAGTGGGGCTGTGGGGACCTGGGATCTGTAGTCTTCTCTGAATCCTTCTTGGAGTCCAGTATCAACATTCTACAGAAAGGTACAATATTGATTCGGCCTAACTAGACTGGATTTGCTGATTGATTTCACAAGGGAAATTATATTGACATAATAAACAGGACAAATCCACAGGTCATTGTTAACACATAAAGGAAAACGTCAGAACACAAGTCTAAAGATAGCCAAATTCCTATCTGAAGGGGTATATTTTTCATTATCAGATAAGATAAGATAAGATAGAACTTTTTTTTACATCCCAAAGGAAATTATTTTGTCAAATTGCTCCAAAATTACAGGAACAAAAAATAAGTATACCATATAAGTAAAGTACAAAATATACAAAGTGTTGTAAAGTTTTATATTATTTTATTATCATTGAGTGTTGGTTATTCTTTGGATTTGTTGTATTAAACATTATTTTAAACAAGTCTGTTTCCCTCCTGCAGATGGCAGTGTATCCTCAGACAGTTGCTTCTCCGTCCTGACTACCACTGTGCCTCGCTATGCCTGCTGGCTGGTATGTGTGGGCCTGAAAATCTATTATAAAGTCATTATCGTAGTGTTTGGGTACATGTTACTAAGTCTAGCATGTGTATGTTTATCAAAGAATAACACATTTTGTTTCCTCCTTAGTTTAAGAAATTTAAAAAAAAATCTGACATTGTTTATTGTCATGTTGCTTTTAGATGGAATCTGATGTCAAGCAATCTGAGCAAGCCCAAAATCTTACCAAGGTAAATTCAGAAGTTTCATGTATTAACTGTAGTGTACAAATAAATGCTTACTGTATGTATGAGCATGTGATCTCATCTCTTAAAATATGTTTATTACACAGAAGGAGGAACCAACTTGTTTGGGAACGGCTCTGACTGTAGCAGATGCTGCGTATGTGTTCTCCAGCAGCCCGCTCTCCACACCAGAAGAAGGTGACGCTCTCAATATTAACATTTACACTATGTAGCTCATATTCATATACAGTGACTTGAATGGATTAAACTGCATTTTAATCTATCTATTTTATTGATTTACAGTATTTGATTTCTATTTAATTTAAGCACTTATAAGATATGTTTTAGCATATCCTGGCCACTGTTGTTCCTTATGTAACCTCAAGTTTTATTCTTCTTATCTGAATTTCAGGGAAAATAATTTTCTTCTCTGAGGGACTCCTGTTCATCCATTCCCAATACGGAAGCATCACTCTGTCCAAGGATCACATCAGAACCATCAAGTTCTATGATTCGGTAATATTGGTTTTACAGTTGCACCATGTGATACGACATGCATTCTTTTACCTTTTATTCAATCACATTTATCATTTCCTACAAAAAATATGCCTTGTTGTTACTTAGTACATCAATGATAAACATTGGTAAAACACATATTATGAATCCATATACAGTTGAAATTCTGGTACAAACTTTTATCCTCTTATTTACTCAAAAACAAACAACAGAACAATACATGACATTCCTCAGTCACCACAATTCAGGTCTAACCATCAATAAATAACCAAACATATTATGAATCATTATGCAGTTGAATTTCTTATACTAACTTGTGTCCTCTTAACTTATTCCAGGACTCGAGTGCTGTGGCGTCGCTGTGTGTGGAGTATGAGAGCAGCCTGCTGCCTCACCTTCCCTTCCCTCTGCACAGCTCTGACCAGTGTTTGGTCTTTGCTCTTCAGCCCAGATCTAAGAGCCACAGGTCCTTCTATTCCAAGGTAATGAATACTAATTAGACTTAATTGTCATTGCACATGTCCCAAGTACAGAGCAACAAATAACCAGACATCTAGCAAGTGGCCTTATGACTTTTGAGACTTCAAGGGGGAGTCAGCGATTCTGGTGAAGGCTTGGTGTTAAAATCACTCTCTGTCAAAATCAGTGAATATCTCCTCACGGTCCGCTACTTGCCCGTAAGTGTTAATACACAGCTTAGCCTCTGTAAACTAAATTAAATGTTTTAATTATTTTATGTTTTATTTGTATTCATGTTTCTCATTCACTTTTTTTTTTTTTAATGTGTGCTATACTTGATGTATTTTGTTCTTGCTTCTGTAAAGCACCCTGAATGGCCCTGTGTCTGAAATGTGCTTTAGAAATAAACTTGCCTTGCCTAAACAAGCATGTTTCTAGCTACTCTGGGCCCTCTTTGTTTACATACTCATTTACATAACCTACGCTGTGTATTAACAGTAGATTTTTTTCCAGCACACCCACAGTACAGACGGTTAGCAGATCGTGATGAAATATTCACTGATTTTAACAAAAAGTGATTATTAGTATATAATATAATTGTATTAGATACAAATGGGCCATCTTCTTTATTAAAATTCTTATTAAACAAAGAGCTCCATTTGTGTCAACCGTTTCCCTCTCCTTTTCAGGTTTTGTCCGTTTGGCAAAACTCGGAATCTGGAATTCCTCTGCAAACGGTTGAGAAAGAACAGCTGACCTGGAACCAGAAAAACTTGTAAGAAAACAGTTGTGTTTTTAACAATTTGGAATCAGTTTTGTGCATGATAGATCGTGAGTCAGTGGTTTAGATGTTATATATTAGGAGTTTTTTAATGCACTGTACTACCAAGTCAATTTCCTGTGTACTTCTATAGATTTGCCGATTCTGTTTCCGGTTCTGATATATAAGGTCTGCATTTAAAGGTTGACCCTATCTGTGAAATCACATCAAATTTGAATGTCTTTTTCCCCCCAGGCACGCAAGACTTCAGAAGCTGCATGACAGTCAGGAGCCTCCAGTAGCCAAACGCAGAGGCAGCCTGAAGACTTCATACTCCCAGCTACCAGAGCAGGACATGTGAGTGGCATTTTAATAGCATTTAATGGATGTGTGTCTTGATACAGTGTTTTCATCATTGGTAAGCATTCACACTTACAAAGAATTTTCTTTTGAGAGAAAGTATTGAAGGAAATGTAGCTTCAATATATTTGGCCCAAAATAAACAGTGCACACATGTTTTATTTCCTGCCATTTTGGCGAGACCACATGCAAGGATAATTTAAAACCTTTTTGGCAGCTTTTGGTCTTCTTAAATCTGTCCCCTGTTATAATTAGGCATCCAACTGTTTTAAGCATGTGCACCCGAAATACACACAGTTGAATAAAATGAACTTATAAAAATATCTTTTTTGTTCAATCTTGCATTTTCAGGCTCATTTCTAAATGCTGTTTTCAAGCGTCGATTAAAACGGATGTTGTGCTTTGACGTAAATGTGAAATGCAAAAACTGAAGCAAATATAAGTAGACTCTTGTTTTTGTCCATTTCTTTACTAATATATGGTCAGTCTTTTTAAATTTTATCTTGTCTTGCCAGTATTTTGTGATCATATAACCCTGTAAAGCTCTTTGAGTGCCTAGAAAAGCGCTATATAAATCCAATCCATTATTATTATTTATTATTTCTGCTCACTAATTTCTACATTGCAGGTTTCTCCAGCACTACGGCTTGAGCAGCATCGGTCAGGAGCCGATTCTGAACGACCACCTGGGGGTGCTGTTCCCCTCTGCAGAGCTCAGGGACCATGTCAAGAGTCCCACTGACAAGGTGAGTGTATTCACTAAGCTGCAGTGGTATAGATAGATAGATAGATAGATAGATAGATAGATAGATATATAGATAGGAAAAACATTTGTAGTACTTCCTCCTCTGTTATTCTAAATTCATATGATGCTCTTCACATCTGACATGGTTTTTTTAATGTGTTAAAGGTCATCATTACTATCATCACTGGATTGCCGGGAAGCCACAAGAAGAGACTCTGTAACTTCCTGGTCCAGCTGAACAGAGAATGTGGAAGGTGAGGGGGATTTCCTCCAACAAGGTGTATTGTAGTGTGTGTGTGTGTGTGTGTGTGTGTATGTGTGTGTGTCTGTGCGCGCGTGCATTAGATGTTCTGCTTTTTATAATTTTATTTTACATAATGCTACATATGTTATTTCATATAAAATCTGAAAAGAACAGCACAAACAAACAAAATGTGATTTAATGTTATTATTGTTTCATGCATTAACAGTATGCCCAGCCCACAAGGGGCAAACAAGACCCCATTATAAACAAACTAACAAACATACCAAGATTCAAGATGGTTTTATTGTCATATGCACAACATTTACAGAGCAGTCGCTGTCAATTAAATTCTTTAGTCTTGGGCTCCTCCAACAGAGCAATATAAGGAAACCAGAATAGATGCTAAACAATACCAACACTAACGGAATAAACCACTTTTTATCCAGGCTTCTTTAACAAAAGAGGCCAACTGATAAACAACCATTCCATCCTGTCATAATACAGTTTGTTTATCACATCATTGTCAGGTGGGTGGTGTACAACCCTGACAGCTGTGACAGCTTCTCAGCGAGTCACCTGCAGCAGTATCTGTCCAGCTTCCTGCAGAGCCAGCGAGGCCCTGGAGGGAAACCCCGTCTGCTGCTGCTCTCACCTGGGTAAGAAAAGCCTTCAGATCAGCCTGGTAAAATGTCATCTTGGTATTCATATGCTTTTTTTTTTGAGAGACAGAGAGAGGAAAAATTAGTTTTAACCGTTTCTGGTGGATAATTGTATTTTACTTTCTTGGTAAAATGTCATCTTTGTATTCATCATTTTTTTTAGAGCGGAAAAATGCATTTATTCCTATTGAAGTTATAGTACTTACTTGTTTCCTGTTGTTCTGAGTTTGTACTTTCATGGTTGAATGCACTTAATGGAAGTAGCTTTGGACAAAAGCGTCAGCTAAATAAAATGTTATGTCATGTAATGTAATGTAATGACCATTCATTTGTAATTGTGCTTACTTGTCCAGATACACAGATGTAGTGGATGTGGTGCAGGCTGTGCTGTTACACCCTGATCCAGTGGTCCAGGCGTGTTTCACCATTGGCTCTGTTACGGCCTGTGTGGATCCCCTGGCCTCCTGCATAGAGCACAGGTCAAATCTCTTTCTTCAGCATGAAAAGGGAAAAAAAACTAAATCAAATCAAATCAGTTTTAGTTGTATAGCCCAATATCACAAATAGACATTTGATGAGATATTCACTTACAAGTGATTTTGACAAACAAGATTTCTCCAGAATCATTGACTTCACATTTAACCAAAGAAAACAACAGTCTAACTAATGTAGACCAAATAAACAAATACGTCACTGTGCATTTTCAAGGGTTCACAACTTGTACCTGAAAAATGATATTCACCCAAAATAGATTTTCACCAAAAGCTTCCATTTTGTTATTTGCACAGTTAGCTGTTAACATCGTCATTCACCTCCATTATAAGAAATTCCAAAGGCATGCAAGGAAGCTGAGATAGATAGCTTTGAAATTCAGACATATTCTGCAAAGTTGAAGAGGGGGTGAATAAGCTGAAACGATGACAGGCAGCGACGGATGTTAATAAATTATTAAAGCTCTGGAACTTTCCATGATGAGGTTACCTGACACTTTTAGCTATTAAAACTCAAGGCTGGTTCCCTTCTACACGGAGAGGATCAGTCCCTCATTTAATCTCACTCTCCTTTTGTTACAGGCTTTAGACGTAGCTTACAGCACTTCTCACTATTGCCGGACTGAGCTGCTCCACACAATATGACATACCACTCCGGTTAATAGGATGTTTTCCACTGCCCGGTCTGGCCAGTAACACTTACAAACAGATCAGGCAGTCGAGAGGCTCCACATTTTAAACATGTTTTCAAAACCCACTGCCCCTGTCTTTTTTTACCAGGAACTTTAAAGGGGGAGTCAGCGATTTTTGGAGAATGCTTGTTATTAAAATCCGTGAATATATCTCCTCACTGCTTACCTGTCTGCTGATCTGCTTACCTGTCCATACTGTGTGTTGTTGAAAAGGTATCTGGTGTGGGGGCGCCCTTAGCTCAGTTGGTAAGGCGTCCCCCCCATGGGCCTCGGCCAGCAGCGGACACGGGTTCGATTCCAGCCCGCGGTCGTTCTCTGCATGTCACTCCCCTCTCTGCCCCATTTCAACTCTGTCTCTACACTATCAATAAAGCATAAAAATGCCCCCAATTTTTTTTTTTTTAAAGTATCTGGTGTTAATACTCAGCCTAGGCTCTGTAAACTGGTATGTAAAGGAAGGGGGCTCATCGCAGCTAGCGAAAAGCCAGTGTACACATCTAAGTCAGCGTATAAACACTGTTTTTTTTACGGACAGAAAGCAGCTTGTGAGGAAATATTTACTGAATTTGACAATAAGTGATTTTGACAACAAGCGTTAATAACCTGATCTCAACAGTTACATTCATAAAAACATTATATTAAGAAAAGCCCACAGTACTTTACACTAGATTCTTGTCTAGTCTAGTCTAACTCAGCTTTATTTATAATTCTTAAATCTTTCCTGGATCCTGCGCTATAATCATGTTGTGCTGACCGTCCACTCAAACTCATGACTGACAAGCCCCACTATTCTCAGCGGTGGAAAAATGTCTAACAAGCGGTTCAAATAGCAATGTTGTTAGCGCCGACTTTTCCATTCAAAAGCATCTTCAACAAGCTCTCCCTCTCCCTCTCTCTCACTATCTGTTGCACATAGATTGTGTGGGGCGTTCTGCGGACCCTCGACTATGGCGCTAATTGGGTGTGGTTAGCCCAGCTTAGACTTGACCTGCCCGTCAACCCCCCTCAGCATAGCCCTTTAATCCCCATGGGTCTACATGCGCGACCAACACATACACACACACACACACACACACACACACACACACACACACACACACACACACACACACACACACACACACACACTACTCAGCGAAAACTCATCAGTCACTCATGATCTATTTCTTGTGATGGATAGAGACAGTTCATTACATCAGGACAGGCAAGATGAATGCCTTTCAAATAGCTGATCCCGAAGGCTCTCTAAGTAGGGTCTGTCTGTCGGTGGCTAGAGGGAGGGTGACTTGGCTCACAATACAGTTATTTAGAAAGTGGTGTGTAATTCTGATCGATTTGGAACCCCCCCCCTCTCCCGGGATAAATTATGTTAAGATCAAATGAGATTACACAAAAGCTTTTTACATGGGTCAGTTGCCAGTCACAGCCATGATGTCATGATGTCATCCAATGAAAAATCGCCATCGCAATAGATAACAGCATCGCTAGCCAAGAGTCATAACATAGAATTAGCTGCACAACTTTGGCACAAACCCATAAGTAGAGTTATTGTTAGGGATTATATTGTGTTATTTGTGCAAGACATGGGTGAAATAAAGAGGACTGTGAAGTTAATACATTCAAATCTAGCTCTTAAATGTGTGTCACTCAGGTACAAATCCCCTATTATCAGCATATTCCATCCACAGTGTGACAATGACCATTTCAGTCGAACTTGATTTGCATTTGACTCATGGCTAGTAAGTTATTCCTCATCCTATACTGAAGTACAGTATGCTGTTTAACCTCTGTCTCTTGTCTGGTGCTTTAGGTTTGCTTTCCCTAAACTGTTGGAGCAGTGCAGTCAAGGTAAGTCCTGTCCATTCTACCCTCCATTTTCCATACAACAAAATACACAGAGGATAAACTTTTTCCATGGAATACCAAATTACTATTCATATATAGATTATTTTCAGGAATGTAATGCTCTTTTTTTGGAAGCATTAACATTGCCATTCCCAAGCATATGCAAGGCTTCCAAGTTGTGCAATGAAGGGCCAAGAAATATATGATTTTGCATGAAAGAAATTATATTAATATTCTCTCAGTAGAGTAACACTTAAAATTCAGAGATCCAACACAAACTTCCAGTGAATCAAGTCCTTCCAATCCTATTGGAATAGAATTCAAATAAAAAAAGGAATAAAAATGTAATGTTAAATTCCTTACAAATTCATCTTACAGGTAGAATACAGCTGCAGGAATGAGTATAATTTTAGTATAATTTTTTTTTTGCAGTGGCTACACATATGTATTTTTATGGAAGCGAACCACTTTTCACTATAATTTATATATTAATTTTTCTGTAGTCTATGACATGTATATTTTTTACTGGAGTGGCTGGCTACACAGATATGTATTTTTATGGAAGCAAACCACTTTTCCCTGTAATTCATATGTTAATTTTTTTCCCGTTTGATGTCTCAGGTATGGTGAGTACAGTGGTGCTCACGGGGCTGTCAGCCGAGCAGAAGCACCCTCTCATGCAGCATGTTACACAGCTGGTGCGCTCTGCCAACCCCACCGCAGCCTTCATACTGGCAGAGAGGGGAGCTGTCACCAGGTACAGGCGCCCACACTATGTGATCAATGCAACAAACACTCACTCAGCTTTCATGTATGGATAACGTTTTCATTCTGAGCAGCTGCTATTTTGGTCTATGTCTGAATATGTTGGGTCAGAGAGTTTGATTTAAAACAGAAAGGGAAGTTTATTTATATAGCATGAATAAGACACAAGGCAATTCAAAGTGATTTACTGGGGCATTAAAATACATCAAGATTAGATAATGGACATATTGAAATTGCATTTAAGAGATATTAAAAGTAAGTCATGAACATTTCGAAATGCATTTAAATAATGTTTCTTTTTTGTAATCAAAAGCTCATTATGTTTAAAGGCAATTTTCTGAAAAAGTTGTGTGTTTTTTTTGTTATATTTACATAAATGTATACACATATTTGTACAAGTGTGACCTATTCATCCATTTTTCTTCTTCTTCTTTTTGTTTCAGGAATGAAGATGTGAATCTGATCTTTTCTGACAGCAGCTTCAATGAGCCCCAGATGCTGCGAGCGCGTTACATTCTCTACCCTGGATGGTAAGGCCCTATTCCACATGTGTCAAACTCAAGGCCCGCGGGCCAGATGTGGCCCGCGACACGTTTTGATCTGGCCCGCGAATCAATTCGGCCGATTTGAATCAATTCTGAAAAAAAAAAAAAAAAAAATTTTTTTTTTTTTTTTTTTTTTTAATGGAGTCTGTGCCCTATCCGCACGTCGCATACACTCCCAACTGTTAGGAAACTTACGTGGCTTACAGCTAGGAATGTCTGCTGAAAGTTCCACAGCTCAGGATTTTAAGGCATGAATTGATGAACTTGCATCTAAGAAGAGCTGCTCACTCCAGCCGCTAGGGTGCAGCCAAAATAAAAAAGCAGATTTTAGCAACGCGGTAAATGGTAAATGGCAATCTTGCTTCACCGCTATTAATGTTTCCTCCAGTGCTTTATGGCAAAGTAAAAACCAAAAAAATAATAATAAAATAAAAAAAAAATGTTTTAGTGCTGAACAATTAATGTACTAGCAAGCGCGGTGTGTCTGCGGCTCTGTGCGCACGAAACGAGCTTGAGCATACTAGTGTAGGCCTAAAAGATTTATTTTCTAATTTTCCATGCTGCTTTATTTTTATGTTTTAAATTGGGAAAAACTTATTCCAAAACAACCAATATTGTATTCAAAAATAAATCAGTGTATTTTGTACAGTCTGCATGTTTGCACAAAATGTGTCCCTGTACATATAGTAAACAAAATTGGACAAAAGTGCCTGTAGTATTTGTGTATTCAAATAAACAGTTGTTTATTTCATTAGTGCGTATGCATCTTTGAGCAAAATACCCCCAAAATTTTTGCATTATTTTACTGGTCCGGCCCACTTGAGATCAGAGAGGCTGTATGTGGCCCTCGAACCAAAATGAGTTTGACACCCCTGCCCTATTCCATTCCACTCTCAGCGATTTTGGTCACAGCACTGTTTTGAGGTCACACCTATGTGCAACGGTAAATAATAATAATAATAATAATAATAATAATAATAATAATAATAATAATAATAATAATATCTTTATTTATATTGCACCTTTAAATACAATGGTTTACAAAGTGCTTTGACAAAATACATACAAGCAAGTACAATAAAATAAATACATACTAATTAAAAAAAAAAAAAAAAAGAAATTTTTTTTTTTTATTGTTTTTTTTTTTATTTTCTCCCTCTTTCTCATGAAGAAAAGCCCCCAAAAGAAGGGGAATGTAAATACTTATTCCCTGTTAAATAGAGCGATTATTTATTATTGATCCAAGCCACGGAAACTGAAAAAAATAAGGGTTGAATTGGGATGAACTAGAAACACTTTTCCAAGAGATTTTAAATTACCATTTTTATTTAAAACTTCTATCATTTTGGCTCTGGTGATTCTCCTTCTGCACTGGAAAAAACTGAGGGGGGACACCTAAAATGTATCTAAGTCGGTAAAAAAACCCTTCTCTACTGGTTGTGACCCTGTGTGCCTCCGTTGTCCACACTCAAACCCCTTTACCCACCGGCTCTTGCCTCAGCGTTCCTCTCTGCGGCCTTGTGGTTTTAATTGCCACCGGTCCACAGTGCATTGCAGTGGTGGAGCTATCGGCTGCTGATTGCTGCTAAGCCTCTCGGGGCGTCTTGTGTTCTATCACAGCTGCCTGCTGCTGGCCACACAGTAACAAGCTGTTGTCCGGCCAGTTGCCATGTACACAGAGAGAGAGGGGGGTCTCTCTCTATCCTTCCCTCTGGACCGGCTCCAGACAAGCCTTCATGCCACAGTGGTCAGCCTAATATGAACCTCTTGCTAAAACCCTCCTGTCAGATCATGCACTGAGTGGGTAGAATATATGTGGCCAGAGTCTGCAGCCCTGTTCATTTTCTCAACTTTAAACTTATTAGAGATGCTTTTTCAAGGTAACTGTAGAGTCGTAGAATAATTTAAAAAGCATTGACTTTAATATTTTCAAAATAAGGGATTCAAAGTTTTGAATTTCACTGTAAAGTATTCAACTTCCTTTATAAGGTATTTTTTTCAGTGCCCTTTTAAATACTTGGAGAGCGGTCACTATGTGACATATACATGCTTTTTGATTTTGTTAGAGTATACACACACTTCACAAAGCTATTGTTACAGTTTATCAATGTGAGGTATACTAATGTGAGTTTATGATAACTTCTAACTACTGTTGCCAGTATGGCCTTGATGTTGGCATTACATTTCATTTGAGGTGGGATTAAAATTGTATTAAAAAGTATTTTTAGCTTGGATATCCCTGGCCTGGGGGAACCCTGTTTTTCCATGTCCTCAACTTTTTGACCAAGACACAAATCTCCTGCTGTCAAGAGTATCCACATCTAAAGATTCATCATCCACTCACACACACACACACGCCTCTCTCCTGTAGGCAGCTGGTAGTAAACAACTTTTGGTGCCAAAGAAGAAATGTAGCGCAAACATTTGGCTTGTTACAGACTTAACTTTCGTGTGTGTGTGTGTGTGTGTGTGTGTGTGTGTGTGTGTGTGTGTGTGTGTGTGTGTGTGTGTGTGTGTGTGTGTGTGTGTGTGTGTGTGTGTGTGTGTGTGTGTGTGTGTGCGCGTGTGTTTCAGGTGCAAAGGGCGATTCTGCTCCGGCTCTGGGTCGGTGGTCCTCACTCAGCAGAGCGTGGCTTTCAACCGGCCCCTCGAGAGGCCTCTATTTGTCACCCGCTGCAAAGGTGAGATGGAAAGTACACACACACACACACAGACATACAAGCACACACAAACTCCTACTCTCACACTCACTCTGACACGCACACACACACAAACTCCTACACTCGCACTCACACACACACTCTCAACCACACTCACACACACACTCTCAACCACACTCACACACACACTCTCAACCACACACACACACACACTCTCAACCACACTCACACACACACTCTCAACCACACTCACACACACACACTCTCAACCACACTCACACACACACGCTCACTCACTCACTCACACACACTCCTACACTCACATACGCACACTCACTCTCACACACAAACACACACCTACACACACCTACACACACACACCACTCACACACACACACACACACCTACACACACCACACACACACACACACACACACACACACACACACACACACACACACACACACACACACACACACGTGACAGAAGCTCCAGATACGAGTTGGCAGGGTTTACAGGTTCATTACACGGGCTGCCTTTCTCTCCAAATATGGAGACAACTGAGGTCTCAGAGTGTCTAAGCCTGCTGTGAAATAATCTGTATTCCCAGAAGATGTGCACTCGCCAACTTTTACTTTCTAGGAAATTGATAATTAGAACTAAAGTATTTATAGTTTTTTCCACACTACTAACTGTTAATACTTTGCTTATGGGGCGCTCTGGTGGCGTAGTGGATAGAGCGCGTACCATATTGGCTCCGGCCTTCGTTGCAGTGGTCGCGGGTTCATATCCGACCCGTTGACCTTTACTGCAGGTCATCACCCCTCTCTCTCTCCCCATTTCAAATCTAATAAAGCTTGAAAATGCCAAAAAAAAAAAAAATCTTTCAATAAAAATACTTTGCTTATTTTTTCTGCAGCATTCAAGTCATCACTGCGGTCAAGCCCCTTCCAAGGAAATGTGTACAATGTTTGGGGAAAAGTCCGGTTTTCTGGTATGGTAACATATATTTTCATTTCATTTTTGAATGATCAAAATACACTACGATTTTTGCTAACTTTTTTGAGATTTTTTCAGATTAGATTTGGAATTCCAGAGAACTTGCTTTGACTAAACAAATGTGACTTCTTTTTCCTTCGGTAAATAAATATTTAACCTGCATTTGCATTTCCCAGTTTTTGGGAATTATTAAAGAGAAATGGCTGCCATCAAGGGCAGTTGAGAAGCTCCCGGACGGTAGGACTTATTGCTCGGTTGTTGTTGCTATGGTGTCTGGTGTTTTAGATTTCAGCTCATAGTCCACTCATAGGTTTGGGTTTTTTCCTCCACATTAGTTTTCTCACTCTTTTGTTCATTTAAAGCCCCGTGTTAGAGTCGTTGCATGGGACGAGAGAGGAGAGGTGCCTGTGAGGATATGTGGAGGTGTGCAGATATGTGTAGAGAGTTTGAACTATTCCAGTAGTATGGAACGAGTGTGAGATTGAACCGTATGATCCTTATCCTAATTCTCATACTTCCTTAGTGTCCAGTGTGTGTGTCTCATTCACTGTCTTTAGTTACAGGTAGTGTATCATTAACATCACTTAATATTACTTTCTTTCGATTTTTTTGCAGTGGGTTGCAGTCAGTGATTCTGGAGAATGCTTGTTGTCAATTTGATGTTGTCTAAATAAGTGAATTTCTCCTCATGATCCGCTACCTGTATGTACTCTGTACAAAGAGCTTAGGCTGTGTATTAGCAATGTTTTTTTCAGTACATACACAGTACAGACAAATAGTGGATCGTGAGGAGATATTCACTGATTTTGACAACAAGCATTCTCCAGAATCGCTGACTCCCCCTTTAACTGTTGCAGTTTCAACACATATTTTAAAATTGAGTACGGACTTATTTGACATACTTTGTTTTTTACCACACACGTGAGTTCATTTTTGGAGCAGAGAGAGAGAGAGGGTTGTATGGATTGTAAAAACATTAACACCCCACCAACACCACCATGCTGTTACCATATAAAGCTGCCGTAAGCACTTGTTACAAAAGGTGTGAACTGTGAGCTGGTATGTGTGTGTGTGACTTGGATTTGTGAACAACATCTTTCTGTGGAACCTCCAGACTCTGATCAGCTGATGGAGGTGAGCTACAACACAGTGAGTGGGACCCTGAGTGTTGCTCCAGATCAGAGCGTTGACCCCCTGAGCCCGCCCTGCCCCGGAGAGAGCTGCCCCTCCTGCTTCCTGCTCTTTGATGGTGTGGGGCTCACTGAGGACGCACTGAAGGACTGGCTCAGGCTCTGCACCAAGCAGGTAACTTAGCAGAAATATCACCATTTAATTTAAAGTGACAATGTGGAACTTTTAATTAATTTTTCCTCTGATGATCATAATTGACAAACAAGATCATCAGTGCAAAGAATGTTGTTTGTATATTGTTTTTCTTAATGCCTTTGTCATGGGTACGCTCACCCAGGAACAACAGCCGGCGTAGTAAAAACACTACTGCGTAGCCGCTTGAAGTGCACAGCTTAAATGGCGCCATTTACAGTTTTTTTACGATCGCACAAACACTAAAATCAAAAGTATGACACAATTATCAAAACCTTAAACTCAAGAAGCAAACCATTGGCTATATGTGCACCACTATAAGCACAAAGTCAGCCTCACACTTTTTGCAAAACAATACACACAGTGATTTGCAAAACACACTTAAACACATTAGACACAGAAGTTTATCTTAATGTCACACTACTAAACTCATGAGCCAATCAGTAAACACAGCCCCCAAATGCACAAACACATGATTTATCTATTCTAGACACACCAATCAGGTTCAAGCACTAATGCAGCAGGTAAGTTCACCTGCCTTTACAGTAACCAAAATGGAAGGAGTCAGAATAACAGTGAGAGTGAGGGGGTTGAATCCACAGAGGAGATGGGGTCCTCCTCTGTCATGCCAATATTAGCCCTTACAACACACCTCACATACTCACATTTTTAGACTGATTGCAAAACATAGTCACAGCAGGTAAACAAATGCACCAGACGCAATACATTGTCATTTGGGACAATGTGTCATTCCACCGTGCTGCTCTGGTCCAGAACTGGTTTCTACACCATCCACAGGCCACAGTTCACAGTTCTATACCTTCCACCATACTCTCCTTATCCAGTTTTTCTCTGCATGGTGGTGGAAGGATGTGGATGAACTTCACTAGATCCAGCTAGGCGAAGAGATAATGTCTAGTATTTTCTAAACTGTATTTTATGTTTCCTTTATCAGATTTTTTAAATGTATATAGAGTATTATCTGTAATTTTAACCTGTACTGTATACAGTATTGTATGTGTGTTGTTGTTTGCTGGGATAACAGTGTTATGCAGACTACTGCACACATGTTTGGTTGTGATTTTCCATGTTGACTGATTTGGGTGTATGGAGAGAAATAATGATATTTTCCTCAGTCAGCAGCATTGGTCTTGTCAAGTGTTTGGTGAACTTATTGTATATTTGCACTTTCTCTGTGTACTTTTTATACATTACTCAAATCACTGAGAAGTAGAATTACTAAAAGTGTTTAAAGTTAGCAACAGCCGTGTTTAACTGGTTCAGACAGAATGAAGTCATATGAAAAGTGTTTCATATGGCAACAAAATATGTTTTTTATAAAATAGTGTATAGTTTTGAAAAGAGTATTTCATTTTGCAAAGGGTCTGAGGTGTTTTGGTAATTGAGTGTTTGGTGGGCTAATTGTGTCTAATGTTTTGAAAAATCGGGCCCTGTTTTCACAATCGTGCTTAAGCAATCGAAAAAAACTGTAATTTAAAGGTGGAGTCAGCGATCCTGGAGAATTCCTGTTGTAAAAATCACTTTTATATTCACGAAGAAATTGTGATTTTGACAACAATCCAGACTCACTGACTCCCATGTTTTAAATCCAATATACAATAAGAATCAAGTTGATCTCATATCATGTGTGGCATATGTCAGGTACTTCTACAAGGCAATAAACTGCTCTGTAAATATTAAAATGTTTTTTCTGTTTGGTGTTTACAGAAAGAAGCACTGAAGCCAAAGAAAACTAAGAATATCCTATCACCACAAGAAATCCGGAGCATACATGTGAGTGTTTAATATATTTTAAATTTAATATTATATTTACTGGTGGTAGAATTGTATGTGGACAGAACTGAGGATTGTTGTGTACGAGGACCAATGTTTTTGAGCTAGCACCTGCTTTGTTTGTAACTTAGTTGAATTTCTAGCATGCCAGCATTGCACACATGCATGTACTTCCCTGCTGATGGTTTCATGCTAGGTGGCTATAGGATATTTAGTAGTTAACTCTAAGCTAGCAAAAGATGAAGAGAAACACCTCTAGCTCAAGTTGCTTTGCAAATGTGAGGAATAAAATTTATCAAATTAATTCAAACTTAACTATTTGATTACAAGAATACTCCACAGACCACCGTAATTTGCATTGAGTCAATAAATGCCACATGTTTGATTTTAGATGTACAGTAAGCCTGACCAGTCATTTGCCAACCTTACCTTAATGTTTTTAGTTTGAATGGGTTTTTGGGAAAAGTTTTCCTTATCTTCTGACAGGGCTCGGTCTGGGATGGGAGATGTTATTGATGTGAATCTTTTCACTCAATATCTTTGTCTAAACCTGCTGTTATATCTCTGTTTAGTTGACCAGGCACTTGGAACCTCTACCACAAGGCTACTTCTACAACGGTCATCTATATGTCGACATCTTTGGAGAAAAGAGGAGCTTCCATCCAAGTATCCTTTTCATGGTGGTAACTGTCTGTTGTAGAGCCTTAGCTACACTGAATCTGCCATCTGTATTTCAAACACTAAAAGTAGCAAACCGTTACACTTAAATCAGCTGCTGAGAAAAGGATCTAGTTGGCATTCAGTAGACATGAGTCAGTCCAGGTAATTTGATTCCAAATCTAATTTGTTCAATTTACAAAAAAAATAAAATAGCAACAGATATTTTGGTCTGCTTAAGATAAGATAAACTTTAATAATGTACCAAAGGAAATTTGTCTCGGGCAAAAAGTGTTGGCAAACAATACAATAAATTAAACGTCAATACGAGGCATAACGATAGACAGTTTATTACAACACGTAACAGTACATGACCTGCAGGACAACCAACGTACTTTGGGACAGGAAATAATGTAAGAATCACCCACCGGGTTGAGGGGAGATTGCACAGGCCCTGGTAGCATCTGTATTGTCTAGTGTGTGTATTGTGTTGCTATTTCCCCCATGCATATGGAGAGATATTTTTATTTGTTTTTATTTTTTTTTAGATTTTGGGCATTTTCAAGCTTTATTAGATAGTACAGAGTTGAAATGGGGAGACATCGAGAGAGGGGGATGACCTGCAGTAAAGGTCCACGGGTCAGGTTCGAACCTGCTAACACTGCAACGAAGGCTGGAGCCGATATGGTACGCGCTCAATACCACCACTAAGAGATTTTTTTTAAGAGTAACTGAGTTCAACAGTGTCCTTATTATCAAAGAGCTGAGGCTGCAAAGAAACACATTGAATCACTGAGGTTACAAAGCTTTTCCCTTAACACACTCCTCTTACCACAGACATGGACGAGTTCATTCAGGATTACATCACTGAAGCCAACAAAGAGATCGAGCTCTTCAACCGCCAGCTGGAGCTGCAGAGACAGCCGGACCTGTTCGACCCCTGATAGCATCTGTGTGTATGTCCACTACCTCCATCCGTCTTCTTTTAACTCTAAGGGGAACCACTGTGGGAGGGATCGGGGAGGGTTAGAATATGTACCCAACAATCCACTAGAATGGTCACTGTGTGTTGAGTTCACTCCACATGCTTCTGCAGAAAAATGCCATTCGTTAGCTAAGCACTACTGTATGTCACTTTTTTTTTTTAACCTCATTTGGTGGCATAAAGGTGCACTATGCATTACCTAGTGCAATAGGTAGCTTTATAACTTCAAACAGTGTTCCAGCGGTCCAATTATCCATATAGTTTTTTTTATTTAGTTGTGAAAATATACCTTTAGGTAATTTTCACTTTTCTTGACTCAACCACATTTACATAGTGCACCTTTTAAAAAGGTTGTATGCAGGTGAGCTTTTAATTTATGAGCCATGGAAAGCCATTTTATGTCATGGCTGTTTGCCTCACTTCCTACTGCAACACCAGTAACCAGACGGTTAACACGTTGACGAGCTGGCTATCACATTCATCAGACGAAGGGCAAATGGATGTGGTCACTTCTGTCCATTCAAATTAAATTTTGTTGTCAAGAGATTGAGTTTTGCTCACACAAACTTCAGACACAATCTGAAACATAACGCAACACAAGATCTTTAAACCTTTTGCGATTACGCCACTAAGCCTGGCGAGCTGAGGAAGACTTTCACAATTGAGGGGAAATTCCGAGCGCACACTCCCCACAGCTTGTGCGTTTCTGTTTATCACAGTTGGCAAATTAATGCCTCTATTTCTGTCCAGGCATGGATAGCTGTGTGATTCTAGTGGACTCCCTAGTGGGGTTTCTCAAGAATCGCTCCTCCTCTGTTGTCACCCAATCCGCAGCCCACCTGTTATCTTGTCTGCGTGCCACACCGCAGCGCAGGCAGCCAGCGCTTGGCCCCAGCGCTGTAAACATTGGACAGGCTGTTGGCTGCAGACAATTGATGAATGATGCCATTAATCACATAGCTAAACGCCGTCCCCGTTGCTTTATTTTAAGACTCTTAAAGTGAATCTAATGAAAGCGCAATAAAGCAGACTTAACGTTGTCGCAGCAAAGTGTCCTAGTTATAAACAGCTGAGGCTGTCAAGAAACACGTTGAGTCAACGAGGTTACACTTAGAACTTCTTCCTAGAACCCTGTTCTGTTTATTTGAACGCTGCTCGCTACCTTTGAGAAAACAGATAAGACATAGAAGAATAAGCTAAGCTTCACTGCAGCCATGTGTGGGTCACACATTTTACCATTTTGGTCCGAACTTGCATTTTTTTTTTTTTTACATTTGTTATTTGTGTGAACATTCCTATTTTTTTAATCTTGTGTCACAGATTTTGGGAAGGACAAAGGGAAAATGAAAAACTCTGTTATGGGTTGGGTTGGTTAGGTTTGGGTCAACATGAGTAGAGCCTTCAGTGAACGGTGTAAGGCTTTGTATTAGAGAGGTGTAATGTGTTAGCAGAGAATCAGACTTTACGTCCTGTTGAAACTAGTTGTTCAGCCACTGTTGGCTCTGCGATGGTGTGTCACAATAATGTTCTATGCATGTCTTCCTAACATTAGGGTTCCTACACACCTTTTGAATTCCATAACTTTGAAGAAGATCGGTTTGATACGCTGCCAGTTAATTCCAAGAGAAACATACAGCTGCATTTTGGGTGGAAAAAGACCCACTAACATTCTAAATTGTAATATCCATTCTAACCAAAGATTTTCAAAGTAAAAGCGTTTTAATAAGTGGAATTTAGAAGTTGAAAACGTGTAGGAACCCTTCTACCGTCTCTGGAGATTTGAATGGCTTCCGTTCAATATGGGGTCAGCAGTGTAACATACAGACTCATTAACAGTCGTAAAGTCAAGGGGCACTAGATTGGTCTTAATTGATATGTCAAGGAATATTTAAATGCACATATAACTGTGCACCTACTGCTGCTAATCCAATGAAACCTTAGCCTTTGTACACTGTACCAAAAAGAAATTGCCTTTACTCAATAACAAGTAGTCTATTAAGATTTTACCATGTAAGAGAGGAAGGGTGTTTATGCTAAGAGCATATTTAAGTGGCGGGGGGGTTTGCTTGCTAGCGAGCTGAACACTCATTCACTGTTGTTAAATTCTTTTCAAACTGGTATTCTTAGCTGAGTGGTGACCTCAGTGTATTTTGGGATTGCCCAATTACAATGCCGGCTATGTCATTTCTTACATGTCGGTCTGTCAGCGCTGTCGACAGCCAGTAAAACTTAAAAGAATCAATAATTTTGCTTTGAGCTGGCAGACGAACAGAGAGTGATAATGTTGTTAGCGAAGCTATTTTCCCCCCGATGACTCGTGAGTATCCGTGCAGATTCAAATGTTTCCTCAACCCGACACTGCTGGCCCCATCCGTCCACGTCTGATTCTGAACAAGCCATAACGTCTTATGCTAGTGTGTGTGTGTGTGTGTGTGTGTGTGTCTTTAAATAAACAATAATACAGTTAGTACACACATAGATTAGCACATAACATAGCAAAGAAGTATGCCACTAACCTGTATTACCCCTGGCATGATGTCCCAGCTGAAGAGGGGTTCACATGGAAGGCAGGAGCTCACCCCAAAGTTCCTCGTTCCATCAACCCCTCTCGTAAAATCCGTCTATTTTACTTTATGGAAGAAGTGCAATTGTTTTCTGTGTTTTTATATACGGTACTTACGGTACCCTCAAATAGCTCTTTAAGGACAAAGCTGAGCAAACAAATCCGCTGCTAAATTCTCAGTTTGCTGGATTCTGGCATTGAATGTTCGCAGTTCACATAACACCATAAATGGTCAAAATAACAAGCAAAACATTTGATGCAAAAATGTGATGCCTCTTTTTATTAAGTTAATTCTGCTCACAAATGACCGAAACATCAAAATGCCAAAATATTATAGTGCTTAAAAACAGAGCATAAAAATATGTATCTATAAATCTTTGTTGAAAAAACTCCTATGTTGAACACAAATCGGCTTCAAAAATGTCCATGTTGTGTAATAGTTGCCGTCATTCTTTAGCTATATAATATACCATGGAGAGTTTCCTTGATTGACTGCTAAACAGTGATGCTAATGTATAGGAGACTGAAGGTGCCACGTGTCAAAGAGCAGAGAAAAATCGTCCAAAAAAATCCCTAATTGTCCTTAAAGAGTTGAGGGTTATGTAAGATGTTTGTGATATTTAAATCAAATTACCACTAGCACATATAGATATATATATATATATATATATATATATATATATATAAAAAAAAAACACAAATACTCCTACTTAGTACGTCTACACAATTTTGCATGTGTTGAGATTAATGTGAATATGATATCACACGTATCATATATTCTGACAAAAAATTGCCTTTCACCAAACTGGTACGACAAAGAGAAACAAATAATCACATTTATTTTACATATTTGCTAAGAAAATTTGAATTACCTCAAATCGTCAAATAGTATTTTTCTAAGTGAAATTGAACAGTCTAAATGCAAGCGGGAAAAAAAGTCTTCTAGCGCACCAGCTACAAAAATCAGATGCAATTTCTTTTTTTGTAGAGAAAAAAAATAAAAAAAACTCTGAAGAGAATCTGATAAAATTGTGAGATGTCAGATTGTTCTGTTCCGGCAGTGCCTTGGCTACGGCTAAGAAAAGCAGAAGATTTAAAGCTTCATTCTGAACTCCAGTCCTCTCCCTGTAACCGGGGGAGGTGTTGTCAGGCAAGGATCCGTCCTTCAATAGTGTTGGTGAAAGGAATCAATGTAAAAGCAATGTGTGTTTTTACTGAAGCCAGAGGGTCAAGTAGGTGATGCCACACACTGGGGAGGCCACCGGAGGGCTTTGGACAATTCAGGTATTCTTGCAAACTAACCAAAAAGATGATGGAATATATATGGGCTAGGTACCACAGACGCAGTTCTGATACTGAACATTTATTTAGCTCAGCTGTGGAACATTTCTTGTTGACTAGTTTTGTTTTATGACATGAGTAACAGTTCAAATTTAGGTAAAGCAGATACACTTCAACGAAAGCTGCAGTTTTGTTGACGTTCACTAATCTATTAAAGGTATAGTGTGTAATGTATTTCCTATCGGCGCTCAGGCACCATGTTACACCTTATGTTTCTACGGTAGCACAAAACGGACAAACTTAACAGCTTAACGTGTATTTCTTGTCCTCGAAGGCCACCATAGCTTCTGAAAATTCTCCCAAAAGGAGGATTTAGCAAGGGAACGTTGTCATCTATAATGACACACTGTAGCTTTAAATAATATGGAATAGAAATGTTTGCCTCCATTTGTTTATTTATTTTAAGCCTAGCCCTAGTTGGGATATAAACCCTTGACGTTTTGTATCACAGTACGGACAAAAAAAGACGAAGATTGAGTTTGTAAAAAAAAAAGTTGGGTGACCCCTACTCACTGCACATTGGGGGCCCAAAGAGCCCTCCACAAGCCCCTTGGTGTGACCGCTATACGCAGCTCTCTGGCTGACCGAGCTCCATGCTGGCTCCATGCTGTATGTGGAGATCAGCTGTTTGTAGCTGAAGTTATAGGACAAAAACAAAGTTTGGTGTTAAATTGGTTTTATACAAAGGTGGGAAATGTGATGTTCTTGTACTGCAACGTGATAATGCAGTGTGGGAGATTTATTTTAATTATTTTCTAGTTTCGAAGATTGGCACCGATGTTCAAGAGGGGCCAACAGTGCACAGTATGCACTTCTTGAAGGGAGGATATTTTTATGTTTTTTTTTTTTTTTTTTTTGCTTATTGGAGAAAGGCAGCTTGGGAAATTGATTTTTGGTTGTCCAAAGATATCCCAGGCCTTGAGGGGACTGTTGATACTTATTGTTTGGGCCGTTTTGTCCTATCAAAGTTAAAAGGGAATCGCAGGCTCTTCTTTGCCCCAGTGCTCACAGACAGATAGAGGAATATGCTCAGGTTATTATTTCCATACCTGAGATGACATATATGCCCGATCAAATCCAAGTGTTGTAGAAGAAAATGTGGGTAAAATGTTCTAGAGATAAATGGCTCTGACATTGTGGTTAATATTATCTGTATTTGGCCACTTACCGTCAAATATAGGATGTTATTGGGAGTCTAAGAAAAAGTAAAGGTTGGGAAGTTTTTAACGATGGCAAAATTAGATCTGGGGAAAAATAGCAAAGGGCTCATTTCTTCTCCCCTATCTACAGGCCGTCCAAAGTACAATGAAAAATTATATATAAATAATAAATAATGTATTGTATTTATTGAAAGGAGAAGCAAAACAATAGAACAAATCAGTTTACTTCAAAAGTGCCAAACTGACCTCCGCCATTTTTTTCTGAGGGAGTTCACAACAGCAAGTGGGAAAAACTGAATTTGCATTTGCACAAAACTACTGTAACTTGTGTTTTTTTCCTGTGACTGATGCTTTTATAATATAAAATAAACGTTGTTTTTATTGCACCAAGTAATCCATTAAATATTTATATGGTTGACCAATTGTTGTTATTTTTTTATTTTAATGCAAGTAATTTAAATGTCACTTAAGGGAGCAGTGTGTATAATTTATTGATTATTGTTTTAAGAACAGACTTGGTAGAAATGGAATATGATATTATTTTTTATGAATTATATGACCTTAGAATGAGTCTTTTATATCTACATAGGAGCGAGGCGCTGAGGCCGCCATGTTGCATCGCCATGTTTCTACAGTAGCACAGAATGGAAACACTTCCTTATGCGTTTTTATAAGTTTATAGTGAGCGTCCTGGGGAAATGCTGCTCTTGGAAGACGAAAAATACATAGAATAAATAACTTAAGTCATCTTAACCTCATCACTTGATATTGTGGAAAGACTTGAGGCGGTGGTGGATGATGCCATCTTTACTAACTAGCTTCTTGTTCTTGAAGGCCACCGTAGCTTCTATAGTTCTATAGTAGACACTGCATATTTAAATGTCCACACTGTGTTGCTGTACTTTTGATTGCACAATAACTGTATTGCTCTCCGATGTCAGCAGCTCGCGCATGCAGCCAGTAGTGCATAGCTTTGGATTTTACACTTGGTGAGGCGAACATGGGCTGGCCCTAAGCATCCAAACCCCGTATCATCGCCAACATTGGGACAGAGAGAGAGAGAGGTAGACTAAACAGAAAAACTATCAACACCGTATTCAAAAGCTTATGTGAGTGTGTGTTCTGTGGTTCGGCTATTAATGTACTTCATTTGATATAGAATAGAAATGGCAGCTGAATTAGTGTCCTGAGAATGTGAGGAATCCTGGTCAGCATAACACAGTTTTAGCTCTTCCATTTCCTCATGCTGTGTGTCTGTTTGTGGGTGTTTCAAAGAGAGGAAAAAGTGTGTGTGTGTGTAAGTTAGTGTAGGTGTGTGTGTGTGTGTGTGTCTCTCTACGTGTGTGTCCGTGTCCGTCCCTCTGTGTGTGTGTGTGTGTGTGTGTGTGTGTGTGTGTGTGCGCATGTGTCTCCATGTGTGTGTGCGGTGTGTGTCCTTCTGTGTGTGTGTGCGGTATGTGTCCGTCTCTGTGTGTGGGTGTGTGTGCGTGCATCCCTCTTTGTGTATGTGCGCGTGCGTCCCTCTGTGTGTGTGTGTGTGTGCATGTGTCTCTCTATACGTGTGTGTCTCTCTGTCTGTGTGTGTGTGCGTGTCCGTGTCTCTCTGTGCGTCTCTGTGTGTGTCCTTGTATTGTTGCCAGGCAGATACAGTCCTCCACATGGCTAACCTCTGACATCAGCGTTTCCTCACCTCGCTCCTGCCACCACTTCGCCGCCAGTTTCCCCCCGAGCGACTCAATGCAAGTCCCCCTCCACCCACCCACCCAGATACACTTACCAGACACTTAAAAACACACTCGCCGTATCACTTCCACCATTAAAGCGCCCTTTTTCTCATCCCCACCCCACTATTGTTGTATTTTTACCCAGGCAGCGCGCCCAGGCTATTTGTGGGCTATTTATGACAGCCACATGTAAACACTCATCACTCTCACTGACTCCTGCCAAAGCCTGCTGAGTGGGACCAGGACGCACGGCAACAATAGTTCACTGTACAGCAATGGATTTGGAGTTCTTGTTCCTTTTAAAACATGAAGCTAATGTAATCAGGCAACTGGTGTATTATTTGGGTGGCATGGAAAAGAAGGTGGCAACACCCCTTGACCCCTAGCTTAAACTGGGTTTGAATGTTTCCAGCAACTAGTTTTAATTATTGTTGTTCATAACATACACTCTCGTTTACCGTGATTTATTGTAGGACTGCTTTACTTTTAGGGAGATGTATCATAATGGGAATAATGGGATGTAGTCCATACTGTATGTACTATGCAATTGTGTAGTATAATGTCTGCACCCATTGTTCACATATGGGTTGTGTTGATGAAAGCCAAATGATCTTTACAAGTACTAAAACAAAATCAAAAACCAAATGGTAAAGATCAATGAATGGCGTCTCATTCAACATTAATGTTGAAATGAAAAGAAAAGAATCGAGATATTGTTTTTCACAATATTTTTATTTATTTCACACCTTTTATAATACAATAGAAATGCAATCTAGATCAGTATGATATCACGTCTGAGCACCACAGCTGAGCACCGTTTGGCATTGAAGAGTTTATTGTTCTGAATACTACTAGTATACCTGAATGAAAGCTTTTGGAGAAAGCCCTACACATTGCCAGGTAGGTTGTTAATAAATACAAGTATTGCATTGTTATCACTTCATTGCCACAAAGTTTACACATTCACAGGATCAATATATAATCATAATATTTTCAAAATTCGATTTTCATACACCGTACACGACCGGGGAGAAACTTGCTCCGTCTGTATTATATTAAATGCAGTTGTACCTGAAAGATTATTGCTCACAGTTTGACTGGTTTGCAAATATGTTTGCAATAACAGTCTGATTTTCATCAGTCCATATCAATAGCTTAATTAGGCAGTTAAAGGTGGAGTCAGCGATTCTGGAGAACGCTTGTTTTCAAAATCAGTGAATATCTCCTCCCGATCCGCAACCTGTCTGAATTGTGTGCGCGCTGAAAAAAAAACTGGTGGTCCACAGCCTAGGCTCTGTTTGTTGCTACAGTGGGCCCCCTTTGTTAACATTCAAGTTTACACAGCCTAAACTGTGTATTAACACCAGATTTCTTTTAAGCGCACACACACACTACATACAAGCATTCTCCAGAATTGCTGACTCCGCCTTTACATCTACAGTCAGAGCGGTCTCCCAACCTTTCAATGTCACTCTTCTCTCTCCGATTGCTTGACATCAAACGTCATCAAAACAGTCATGTCACCGGATTCTTCCGAAGCGGCTAGTTTCAGTTGCTGTTGCCCGTTCCCAGTGAAAACCTCGCCTTCCCACACTCTGCTCTTGTTCATTTTGAGCTCAGTCCTTGTCTCACCCAACACGCTCACCCTGTGCGCCCCGGGGACCCTCATCCTGAAGCGGACCCAGGAGAGGGGCTCCAACAGGCCCACGCGCGGCTCGAAGAGCACGCAGCCTTTCCTCCAGGCCGAGTACACGCAGGGGAACGGAGGCCCCGGCTGATCGCAGCTGTTCCTCAAAACAAAGTCACACATGGGGTTGAAATCTCCCGCGGGGCCGCTCGTCTTGGCATACAGACCTAGCTTAAACAGCCCGGCATCAGGTAGGCTGATGCTAACCGTCACTTTGCTGTCTGTGTATGTGCAGAAGAGGTGGCGCGAAAGGGGGATGACCGCCGTCGGGCTTTTGTCTTTGTCCCGGCTGAGCGTGGTGTGAAGCTCGAGGTCCCGCTGGTTATGGAAGGTGATGTTGCACTTGCCTTGCTGCGTGCTCACCAATGCAGTGGTGTGGCTGAATTTCGACAGCCCCGCTTCCAATGTGCGGGTTCCCGGCCCACACGCCGAACCCAAAGTAGGAGGGAAAAGCTCATCCGGACCGATTACTTTTCCTTTGCAGTGCAGGAGGAAGTTTGCCGCATTCTGGAACTTGACTTCAGTTTTCTCGTAGTCCCGCACGAACAAGGACAGTCGGTAGAAGCCCAGCACGGGGCACAGGACGTTACAGGTCAGGACGTCCGGTTGAATCTGAGTTGCTAGGCAGCGTTTGGCTACGGCGACATCTAATCCCGGGTGGACCAGTTCACAAAGCACCATGAGAGCCCTTGAAGTTTTTAACACCAACTCAAAAGCACCTTCTTTGACCTCTCCAACTTCGCTGCCTTGGCTGCTGCCCGCAACACCCAGGGTCTCCGCAGCGGGCTGAAGACCCCAGGACAAGAAGGGGTTTTCTGGGATGACCTCCATGGCTCTTGGGGTGGGACATGCGACCGTGAAGGAGCAAACCCAAGTTAAACATGTGGTGGCCGATTCAGGTCTTGCAAACACCTTGACGTCGTATGTGCCGATAGCAGGAGGTAGCAGCTGTAGGTTCATGTTTCGATGGGAGACCGTTAGGAGGCCGGAGGAGGAGTTACAGGAATCTTTCTGCTCAGAAGATCCACTATGGAGAAGGTCCTGGTGCTGCGTGATCTCATAGGTGAAGGTCGCCGGTCTGGAGAAGGCAAGGGACACGTTTGCTTCACCGTTATCTGAGGAAGAAATCAGATATTGATTGATTGGTTGGTTGATTGATTGAATTTACTTCAGACATATCAAATAAAAATTAAACATATTAAAAATACAAAACAAAATGAAAAGCACAAAAAAATACAACAAAAATGATGTTCAAATTATTTCACAAAAATAAAAATAAGATTACATATATTCAATTGATATGCCTAAAAAAGGGGTAGGAAGAAGTATAAAACTTTATATATTAACATTTAAAAGAGGATTAAAACCATTTCTCTTTCATTTACATGTACAGTGTACAGTTTAAAATCGTTAGTGGAATCTAGTGGTGCGATTCTAGATTGCAATGCTCCATGGCTAACCCCCTCCAGTTCTGATGAGAAGTTACAGAAGCTACGGTGGCCTTCAAGGACAAGAAGGTAGTCAGTTACTAAAGATGGCATCATCTATGACTGTCTCAAAGTCTGTTCTGAAAAATGCCAATTCCCTTTCCACGATGTGCCTTTTAAAAGTTTGATGAATGGAGGATGGAAAAATGCAAATGTAATCGCCTGAAATCATTTTAAAGAAGCACAAACTTGCTTATTCTTGGACAAAAACAAAGTAATATGCAAATTACAAAAATGTTCACAATTCTTTTTTTGTGAAATCATGTAAATATCTGAGCGTTAACACATTTGCACCACCTTTCAAAAATCAACCGAACTCGGGGCGCTCCGGTGGCATAGTGGATAGAGCGCGTACCATATCGGCTCCGGCCTTCGTTGCAGTGGTGGCAGGTTCGTATCCGACCGGTGGACCTTTACAGCAGGTCATCCCCTCTCTCTCTCTCTCTCTGTCTCCCCATTTCAACTCTGTACTATCAAATAAAGCTTGAACATCCCCCCCCAAAAAAACTTAAAACAAAAATAATAATAATATGCAAATTATAAATTGTTCACAATTCTTTTTTTTTGTGAAATCATGTAAATATAAGGGTTAATACAACTACACCGCCTTTCTAAAAAATTGAACTACGAACTACGAACCTGTGACGATGTGAGACTGATGAGGCTGGATTAGCTTGAGGCCCATGTTGAAGAAAGCCGATGTCTTGAAGACTTTCCTCTCAAACTCCTCGAGAGACACGGGCCCGTCCAGGAGCTGCCACCGCTCCTCGTCCGGGAAGTGAGAGTCTATAAACTCCTCGGGCTCCGTCAGGAAATAGAAATCGTCAAACCTTGGAGGCAACAACAGATGGGATACAACAGACTGGTTTGAGTTTTGAGACCCAATTTGCTGCTGGTTTTCTGGCTGTATCATGGCAACAAGCAAAAGAACAAACTTCAAATATGTCAACTTGCACTGCTGTGTTGGTTTTATGAAAATTGTTTGCGGTAGTAAACAAAAAAACAAATGCGATAGTAATTTCTCAGATCTGGCTTTTAAGTTCCCAGGTTGGATTCGCAGAAGAATTCCTTCCTGATGTACATCACCACTGAAATGTGAATGTGGTGGATTCATTTATTAATTTATAATTTAAGATATTGTGCGTAACCTCTGTTTCCCCCATAAGTAATTCTGAGTAATGACAACAACACTGTCGGCGCATCTACATGAGGTAAGCTTTCTGTGAACGCGCATGGATTTTATTCCTTCTGCTGTACGTCCAGGTTTTTTTCTTAGCAGTAGAATCAACAACTGAAACATTTCTTGGGCTCATCTTGGGGATTTTTCTTGAGCTCCTGCGCCAGTGTCTGTGGGGCGACACCAGTTTGTAAACGTTGCCATACTAAGAAATACAGAGAATTTTCTGAAGCTGATATAGGCTTAATCCACTTTGTGTCAACTCCATTTCTCAATTTGCAATGACTTGACTGAAACCAACATCCACTTCCAAAAGTTACTCATTACACCTTTTAAATTCATCTATCTTTTCCTAACCTTTTGACGAAGCTTTCGTGTTCCATATCCACCCGTCCTGCTCCCCAACAGGCGTCCAATAGGAACCACTGGCCGCCCAGGAGCACGGCGTTCCACAGGTGATCGGATTTCACATTCTTGAGGCTCTGGCCCTGGCGGTACCCGATGCCCTTACTGTGGCCCGGGACTTCTTGGCAATCGATGCCGGCCTCTCTGTAAACACCATTCGCACGAACCAAACGGAGCAAACACACAAAGACACGTATCACACACACACACACACAGACAGACAGACAGACAGACAGATAGAAACACAGAAACACACACACAGGAACACCAACACACACACATACAGAAACACACACACATAGAAACACAGAAACACACACACAGGAACACACACAGATACACAGACAAAGACAGACACACACACACACACACAACACAACAACTTTTGTTATACCCCGTGTCCTAACACTCACACTCAAGGTTGTTCTGTAGGTCCTAAATTCAATTGATTCTCTCACTTCACCTTTTTTTTACACTGGAAATAAATGTCTAGCGTGAACTCAGAAGGGATAAAGGATGATGTAGAATTCAATGCTGTGCTAAAAGACTGCATGGAAGAATAGGAATGGACATAATACGCGCTTTGTAGCACTTTTGAGATTCCTGCGATATAAAGTACAATAAAAATAAAATGCATTATTATTATTTGTTTGAGTGTATACAGTACTTACATCTACTAGATGAATGACACACTACACTAAGGATTAATTGTGTGCAAGTGTATTCTGTAAATTCCCTTGAACTAAAAAAATATATATGACAATTGTGACAAATGATGAGTATGTTGATGACGCATGAGAGCATACAAATGCCATTCAGTATTTGATCCAAACAATGGATCCATTTGTGTACTGTGGAACGTGTCCTTGGAAGTAACTCACACATACCATAGCTTAAGAACTCACTCAACCCTGAAGTTCCACTCATACAGTATCTGAAGAGTGTTATGCAGTACAATCTTTAAAGGAATAAGTCACCCATATCATTATAAAATCGCTATTATAATATAATGAATGAGGTTTTTCTTCCCTTGGCCCAGCTGTCCTCTTAATCCTATTTCACCATGTATGATGTCACGCATGGGAAAATTTAGGGTTGAGACCATAAAACACTCTTTCTGCCTTTTCTCAGGCTAGGATGAACCGATTTCTAAAAAAGTAGTAAATTTATTAAATTCACAGCCGTTGTCTCACTGTATGTTAGACATTTTGGACGAGCCATTTTCACTAGTGTCTAATTCTCTTAAATATCTCAGTTTTGTTTTGCTTACCGGCACATCTCGATGCAGAGGTTGGAGTAGCCGCAGCACACGCCCCGACCGGCAGCTATAACTTCCTCCGGGGAGCTCAGTCTCTCTGACTGACCGAGGTACCCGCTCACATCATACTCTATCAACACAAGGCAGGGCACGTTTATAACTAGAGCACAATCCAGACACAAGGCCCTTCAAAGTGCTTTACAGGGGCATGAAATACATCAAGATTAAAATACATCAAGTATAGAATAGACATTAGAAAAGCGAATGAAAGAAAACAACATAAATCCAAAAAGATTAATTTAGTCTAACAGTGATCTATTAACTTGAATATTATTGTATACAGAATAGAATTAACTTTTAGTACCTTGACATCTATCGAAAACACATGTATTTTCCTTTTACAATATGCGGTGTAAATATAACATCCAACCTCAATTTTAGATGGGTTAGCTACTTATCCTCAAATTCATAATGCGATATACAGTGTATATAAGGGTAGCACATCTCAGGTTTCCAAGTTAAGGCAGGCAAAATACTCTCACTTATTTATTAGGCTCAAGGATCAATATATTCAGTACTTTTTCTTATTCAACCCATTCTGTGTGTGTGTGTGTGTGTGTGTGTGTGTGTGTGTGTGTGTGTGTGTGTGTGTGTGTGTGTGTGTGTGTGTGTGTGTGTGTGTGTGTGTGTGTGTGTGTGTGTGTGTGTGTGTGTGTGTGTGTGTGTGTGTGTGTGTGTGTGTGTGTCTTACATACAGAAAGTTAGAAAGTTTTAATGCGAGAAAGCATCTGTAGTTGAGTGAAATACCCACCAATGTTGTTGCACAGCCAGACCCAGATGGCACGAAGCCTCTCCAGCTCATTTCTGGCTCCTTGTGTGATGCTCTGGACTATGGTCTTCACATTATACACACACTTGTCCTTCAGCTGAAACACACACACAAAAGATATGCACTGTTAGATACAAACAGGTTTTTAGGCTTTCTTCAAAAAAAAAAATTTCATTCCCGGTAAAGGGTTTTTACTGGGAGTTTTTTCTCAGCCGAGCTAAGGGTGTAAGGGCAGGGTGTCATATTGTATCATATATCATATTGTATGAAATGTAAAGCCCACTGAGACAAATTTATTCGTGATTTTGGGCTATTCAAATAAAACTGATTTGATTTGATTTAGCAGAACTTATTCCTGCACGTTATTATTAATATATCACCTAGAGAAAGATGCCGTCTTTATATTTCCCCATCTATCCAGGGTAAAAAAAAACGTTCACCATTGCCATAGTTTTTCTCCATTTCTCCGACATATACTCACAACATACATCATGTCTGCCTAAGAGCTGCAGTATTTGTTATGTGTGGGGTTTTATACATGAGTAGATGTTATCGCTCCTTAATGCTTTTTCCCCACACAGCTCAGGAACTCAAAGACCCATGTTTGTGTGTTGTGGTCAATTAGACTCAGTTCTGTGTCATCCTGCTGCAAATGTCTTGTTTGTAAATGCTGCTATACCGGGAAATACAGAGAGTTCTGCGGCTTAATCAACGCTGTGTTAACTCATTTGTCGACGGCTTGAATGTAACCGACGTTCATATTAAAAAGGTATGCACTATAGCTTTAATGATTGGCTGGAAGGAGTTAAATGTTAGCACTTCCTATGTTAAGTTGTTGGTTGTGACAACTGAAACTGGCACGTCATTGTTCTGAGCCACTCCCTCTGTTCGCTGATTGAACAGGTAAAACATCTGCCGGAGAAAACCCACAAATATACCGCAGACCCAGACTGACTACTGAAGGTAAATTAAAATTGAGCGGAAGTGGGTAGGCGGGCGGTTCCTGGCTAATGTTAAATACTGCATTAATATGTAAGTGTGGTCACCTCTGCTCCTGCCCTGATGACATGAGAATCGACCCTGTGGAAGACCTCAAAGTTGGTGAACAGATCCTTCCGTCTCCTCCTCTTTCCATCTGCTGCGACCCGGGATCCCCCTCTCGTTCCTGGGTGTGTTTTCGGCTTCAGTGGCCTCTGTTCCTGAACCTCCGTCCGCACCGCGCTCTTCTTAACCACGGTGATGGTCCGGGCCGCGCTCTCCGACGACAGCTGTCTCTTAGTGGCAGGACGCTGGTCTTCAGATTCGACCGTCAGTTTGTCAAACCCGCCCCGTCTAGAGAGAGTGCATAGGGATGGGACGAAATGTTCAAATTTTCCTATCACAATTATGGCCATAATAATAATTGCGATTAATGATAATATAACAATAATTAAAGTGGCTAACAAGGAACTTTTATATATTACTTAAACAGTCTCATTTTTCCTCTGATGATCATAAATAACATGTAACAGCAAAAGAGATCATCTGTGCAAAATTTAAAAAAAAAACACTATTTTTACGCTCACCCAGGAACTACAGCTGGCGTTGTCAAAACACTTCCGCTTTTGTCCAAAGGGGGAGCAAGAATTAACACAAACTGAAAGTTCCTTGTATAGCCACTTTGACAAAACATGCTTTAAAGTTTTTAAATGGTACAAATGGACAGCTTTCCCAAATCACTCATATGAAAACACTGGCGGTTATCCTGATCATCATTATTCTGGTGATGTAAAATTCCTTAGATCAATTTCTCTCAAGTATTTTATCGCGCCCGGCCCCACACTTACCTGGAGAACACAGCAGTCTGTGAGGCTTCAGAACACACCAGCACCTGAGTGACCGTGCCCTGCGTCTGGAGCCCGGTGAGAGGCGCCTTGGGACTCTTCTGGTTCTCATCCTGTCCCAGCGCTCCTATCACAGCCACAGGGCTCGGCTCCATCAGGATGGGGTTCACCTTGGTCTGAATGCACACAGTCTGGGTAAAGACAAAGTCAAAGGTTTTTATTGTCATTTCTGAGATATGCAAGACAGACATCAGAATCTAAATGGCGTTTATCTCTGACCCACGGTGCAATAGGAACGTTAAAAAAATATATAGAGTAATAAGATTAAAATAAACAATATTTACATTCTAAATTCTAAATACCAAGTAGTGTAAGGACTTGTTTGTACAATGTAAAACAGTTTATATATAAAATAGAATAGAAACTAAAAGGTAGACAAGTTCAATTGAAATGTGCAATGTGATCAAACAATATGTGCAACATGCAGTTACCTCATCCTGCTGAGACAGACGCACTGCACAGGCGAAGGGGAAGGAGAACTTCTGAATCGCTACTTTAGCCGCCATTATGCTGGAAGCATCTTTAGCATCCTAGACACAGAGAAGGCACAACAAAACAGCTTATTTTTTCTAATGTTTTTAATTCGTTCTCATTCAAATTCCTACGTGCAAATGTACAGTATTTATTTGTTTATTTAGCAGGGACAATGCACAGCTAATTAGCAGTAGGCCTATCAGTGTTAGCTATAAGCTCATTTTCATCTGTAGTCCCTCTAACCTCTTCGGATGAACACATCTCATTTTCAAGGGGGTTCTTCAACAACATAAATGTACAATAATCAAATATATCGAACGTATATCTTAAGCCACTAAAGGCAAAAACCAATAACAACTCTCACACACACACACACACACACACACACTCGTGCATTAAGAGAACTTGACATAAATCCTGCATATGATATGTATAGAGAAGAGATCAATACATGGAAACGTTTTAGTGTCAGTATTATCAAAAAGTAAAATTAAAAAACATTTTATCCCCATATATTTGATAAAGTACATATACAGCTATTTCTTATCTTGCTAAGAAAGACACAGCACAGGGGAAGGAGAACTTTTGAATTGCTATTTTATATACCATTTTGCAGTAAGCATGGCATCATATCAAGATAAAAGCTAGAACCAATCAAAAAAACATTAGCCATTTTCTTTAAGCTATTCTTATCTTATGTTATTAACCCTGTGAACATGTATAGGGCATAAGTACCTTCTTCAATAGCTTAAAAAAGACACTTTACTTTCATAGACGACCCATAGCACTGGCTGCACTTCCTGCACTAATTGTAGGAGGAAGTATATTCCATACAGTACGTTCTGGGGTGAGACAGAGATGAATTGGCATTAATTATCCCATGTCTATTCACGACCAGAAATTAAAGCAAAAGGTGGTGTTACATTAGTCACTGTCACAGCTGACGGCGCTAAGCAACGCGGAGCCTTCAGCAGATTAGAATGGCCGGAAGACTTCCTGTTTGTGAAGGAACTAGAGATGATGTTTTTTTTTTTAAGATATTTTTTTGGCATTTTTATGCTTTATTGATAGTGTAGAGACAGAGTTGAAATGGGGCAGAGAGGGGAGTGACATGCAGAGAACGACCGCGGGCTGGAATCGAACCCGGGTCCGCTGCTGGCCGAGGCCCAAGGGGGGGACGCCCCATCAACTGAGCTAAGGGCACCCACAGATGATGTTTGGACGCAGTAGTGGACATACAGCTCCAGAAAGAATTAAGAGACCAGTCTGGATTTTTCTCAAATCTTCATCTCTACATTAGTTATTGAAAATTCTCTTAATGACAAAAAAATGTATTGGAATTTGGTAGAAATGGTGTCAGTAGTTTATATTGTAAAACCAAAATGTTCATTCTACTCAAACATATGCCTTTAAATAGTAAAACGAGAGACACTGAACATTTGTGGCTGAAACTGTAGCCTACTAGTACTGTCTGTAAAATGAGTATTTTTTTTTTCTTCTTTTTGCGAAGGGACTACAGTGATGTATCAGTGCTTCTTACATTTGACTTTTGTGAGTGTGAATTTGATATAAATCCACACTTTTAGGAGTTATCATGAACATTCAAGCAGTGGGAGTGATACTAAAATGTGTTAGTAGGAAAAGGTATATTCAGACCAGTAGTTATTGAAAAAAATGTGTAATGTATGTAAAATTATTTTTTTTCTTCTTTTTGAGAAAGGAGGACTACATTGATGTATCAGTGCTTTTTACATTTATCCATTTATATATATTATAGTCTGCAAACTGTTATGCTCTTATATTGTATATTTTCAATGTCTTTAGTTTACTGTCTATTGCACATATTGTAAATAATGTTCTTTATGTTGCACATTTTGCCCTTTTTTTGATTGGATTTTGGTTCTGCCTTACTTTTGCACTTTTGAATTTACTTAATGTATATATTACTTATCTTTTTCTATTCTCTGTACTTATTGCTCTGTGGGTGGGAAAGGAATTATTTGATTCCTTTCTCACCCACCCAAAACATATCTAAACCTAGTTTTGATTTCTCTGTATGCCTGGCACATATTACAGAAATTGACAATAAATTTGACTTGACTTGGAACAGACCGTCCTTCAACCCAATGACCGAGGCTGAAGCCCCCGTGTGTTGGCAAGTCTCTGCCCAGCTCAAGTGCCCTTCAGCGGGCAACTAAGTGCTATCGCTGCAGCTGACCACCATGACCTTTGACCTTCCTGGAGTGACAGTTAAAGCTAAAGTCCCACAGATGCACACACACACGCACACACACACACACACCCAAACCAAATGAAAAAATACAATTCCGTTTTTTTTCGTTTTTTTTCAAGAATTTAACTTTTTCCTACCAAAAAAACACATTTTAGTATCACTCTCACTGCTTGAATGTTCACGATAACCCCTCAAAATGTCGATTTAAATCAAATTCACACTCTCAAAAGTACATGTTAGGCTTCCTTTATCTGTTGATACTTCCACTAAAAGTTACTACGTGCTGTACTCACCCTGAGCAGAGTTCAAAATGTGTGTCGGAAGGTTTTTTGCAGGAGTGTCCGTGCGAGATGTTTTCCGCTGTGTGTTCTCAGTGGTCCCTTTGGCTGCAGGGGGGAGGCTTATATACCCCCCTGTTGGCCTGCCACGACCGGCCCGAGAATAACAGGCCTAAAAATACTACAAAGCAGTTAAGACCAGCCAATAGAGTAAGCCCCCAACTCCCGAGTGTGACGTGTGTGTGAATGTGTTCTTGTGTCCGTCTGTTTGTGTGTGTGTGTGTGTGTGTGTGTGTGTGCATGCTTGTATCCGTGGGACTTACAGATATATGTTCCAATGTGTTAGTGTGTGCACTGTATGTACATGCATATCCTAATCCAGTGCATACACATTTACACACTGAAACATATCCGAGCGCAGCAGTGAGTGAGTGTGAATATGCGTTTGTCAGGTTTTGTATATCAGCATGTGTCCATATGGCATACTGTAGTGTGTAGGCTTTGTGAATACTGTGTGTGAAGGCTTTGTGAATGTGAGTGTTTTTACGCCGTTGATGAGCGAGTGGAAATGGGTTGTGTGTGGGCAAAGTGTTTAGTAAGGCGAAGGGGTCATAATCAGCGAATAGATTCAAGTTTTTAAAGGGGAACTCTATACATTTTACACGCCAATTTCTAAGAGCTACTGAATGTAGAACGTAGAATTTGTGGTACGTAGCTTTTACACTTTTTCCTCTTTTGTTGAGCACAGTGTTTAAAGGTGCAGTCTGCGATTCTGGAGAACGCTTGTTGTCAATATCACTTTTTTGTGAAAGTGATTTTGACAACAAGCGTTCCCCTGAATCGTTGGCACACTACACCTTAAAGAAAGGGGCTTTGCAAATAAATGAAAGTAAATGCGTGTCTCAAAACGGCTTAGGGCTCAAAGAAGGAAGTCCACACAAGAGATTTACTTGAAAACAACAGTCATTTCTTAATTAAAACTATTGTTAACACAAAACAAACACAATGAAGAGGGTAGATTAGTAACGAAAGCAATTGAGTGTCAAACGTGCCGTAGAAGTTGATGAAGATGATGATGGTGTGTGTGTGTGTGTGTGTGTGTGTGTGTGTGTGTGTGTGTGTGTGTGTGTGTGTGTGTGTGTGTGTGTGTGTGTGTGTGTGTGTGTGTGTGTGTGTGTGTGTGTGTGTGTGTGTGTGTGTGTGGATGCCGGCCAGGAGAGAGAGTGAACACATGGGACAGCTTTTATAGCCCCCGGCCCCAGCTAAAAACCCTCCCGAGTCTGACCAATAGGCCTCTGAGGTTACCAAGACAACATCCAACACACAGGGAGGGGCGCCTGAAGTGGCCGGACTCAGAAAATTTTGTTTGAAACAAATCTTTTTTTGGTATCAGTTGTTTTCATTGTTTTCTTTTGTGCTGGGGAGAGTGACATGAGATATACAGTATTACATCAATGTCTTAACTGGGGTGATTTCAGGTTCCATTATAGGTACCAGCTATGTACCGGTAAGTAAAGCTATGAGGAATTCTGAGTAACTACAACAACATTGTCGTTGCATCTACATGAGGTAAAGCCTTCGTTGATCTGACAGGGATTTGAATCCTTCTGCTGTACATCCAGGTTTTTTTCCTAGCAGTAGAATCAACAACTGAAACATTTCTTGGGCGCTTCTTGAGTCAGGGGGAACACCAGTTTGTAAACGCTGCCATACTGAGAAATACAGAGAGAGTTTTGTGGAGCTGATTGGCTTAATCAACATTCTGTCAACTCGTCTGGCGATGGCTTGAATGTAACCAACATGGTGTTGAAACCTAACATTTACGCTGATACACTTAAAACAATACATCTTGTTTGTTCAATGAAAAGCATCATCTCCATGTCAAATACAATCTACAATTCCAATTAAAGCTGGGGTATATGATTTCTGATTGGTCAAAGTATAACATGAGCTGTACACTTTGACCAATCAGAGCGAGGCTCCGATTCTCTGTTCTTATTGGCTGTTGGGACTGTCCATTCACTTTGGCACAACGTTGTTGGTGTGTAGAGCGTGTCAGGGAGGGACCAAAGAGAACAAGTGGAGCGGTTGAGGTATTTGGATTCGAATCTCTATCCCAACAGCTATTTTCTCCCCAAATCCTCCACCCCAGCTTTAATTTATATGAAAAAAACTTCTGCACTATAGCTTTAAGTCCAGCCAACTCTGTGGCCTCCTTACCTTTCATCTCCAGCCCCTTTATGTGTGTAGACATAAATATTTCAACAGGAAATCAGAACTTTCAAAAAGCCTCTAACTAAGCCGCCATAAAAACTGAAGAGAGAGAGGAAGGGAAACTTGTTGGAATATGAGGTATCACCACACGGATACAGTATTACATAACACTGCCATATGTTTGATACTGGTGTTGATGTATTTGTATTTGTGTGTGTGTGTGTGCGTGCGTGCTACCTGAGTGTCTGTGTGTGTATTCGTGTGTGTTCTTGTCCTTCTGTCTGTGCTTGTGTGTGCCTGTATCTTGTGTCCATCCGTGTGTGTGTGTATGTGTTCTTGTGTCCGTCTGTGTGTGTGTGTGTGTGTGTGTGTCTGAATATGTGCGTGTGTGTCTCTGTCTGTGTCCGTATGCGTGTGTGTGTGTGTCTTTGTATGTGCGTACATGTGTGTGCGTGTGTCTGTGTGTGTGTTCTTGTGTCTCTGTGTATGTGTGTCTGTTCATGTGTCCGTCTGTGTGTGTGTGTGTGTGTGTGTGTCTGTGTGTGTGTGTGTGTGTGTGAGAGGGACAGCCACCTAAGGCCATCTGGAGCAGCTGTGGGCCAGAGAATGTGTCCCCGGCTTATTAGGGGGATTCTCTCCGGCTCACAGAGAGGTGAGGAGCAACATTAATCTGCCTTCCAGGGGCTGGTCAATTTGTTATGGTTATGGATTTCGTAGCTCCATTTCGAGATCACAAGCTTTAGATGTTTGAGTTGGGCTGTGTGTGTGTGTGCGTGTGTGCGTGTGTGTGTGTGTGTGTGCGTGTGTGCGTGTGTGTGTGTGTGTGTGTGTGTGTTTTTTAAAGGTGAAGTGAGTTATATATGTATGTTAATATACGTGTTAAACCACTCCAAATTCATACAGTGATCACATACTGTATATAGTGTGCACGTTTCATAACTCAGATCTCTCAGTCACCCGCTCTGCATGTAATCGGCAAATACACTTTTCTGGGATCCCACAACTAATACATGTTTGAGTTGGGCTGTGTGTGTGTGATAGAAACACCTGAATGTACATTTTCGACATTAATTGATACTAGTATGGAATACAAAAAGCCCAAAGTTACTTGGTTAGTCTTAAAATTTAGCAAACACTTCCCCATCTGACCATCAGACAAAGATGGATTACCTGTCGAAAGCGAAATCTTAATTTTAGAGCATTTGTATGATTTATTAAAGTTAATAAATTGTGTGTGTGTGTGTGTGTGTGTGTGTGTGTGTGTGTGTGTGTGTGTGTGTGTGTGTGTGTGTGTGTGTGTGTGTTTTGGTACAGTGTCCACTCAATAGTAAATAGTAAATACACATCCAAAAGTTTTTTCTGGGAAAGGCAGAGGAGGTAGAGCAGTCACCCACTGACCGCAGGGCTGGCGGTTCGATTCCCCCCTCCTGTGGCGAGGATCATATCGGGGTGTTCAGTGTCTCCGTGTAAGAAACTGAACCCCAAATATCTCATGGTACTTGGCCTGTTAGTGTGTGTGTGTGCTTGTGTGTGTTGCCATTTATGTTCTGGCAAATGTTGAGATAATGGCCGTTAAAGATGGTTGTAGGAAACAAACAAACAAACAAACAGGGTTTATTCAAATAAACACATAAATGTAGATTTTGGACGTTTTGTGTGTAAAGAAGAAGAAATGTTATGGAAGCAAAATAGCATTGACCAATGCTTGAAAAATGATGTGTTTGCGTTCCGTGTCTCACAGTAACTGAAAATAACATCCAATCAATAGTCAATCAATATTACTTTTCAATTTTGTACTTTTTTTTTGTTTTACTTTATTAATGGATTTCCTTTTACAACATTAACAAACAACTTGAAAAGCAAAGACACAAACAATAGACTAAACAAAATAAACAACCACAATTTTGAATTTTTTGTCACTTTAAAGCTGGGGTGGAGGATTTTGGGAGAAAATGGCAGTTGGGATAGAGATTCTAATCCAAATACCTCAACCGCTCCACTTGTTCTCTTTGGTCCCTCCCCTATGGTCCCTCCCTGACACGCTCTACACCAACAAAGTCGTACCAAAGTGAATGGACAGTCCCAACAGCCAATAAGAACAGAGAATCGGAGCCTCGCTCTGATTGGTCAAAGTGTACAGCTCATGTTAACTTTGACCAATCAGAAATCATATACCCCAGCTTTAAGACAGCTAAATCATTTCCATGTCTAAGAATACTGTTCTGAAGGTCAAGGATGATCTTTAACACTATTCAACTACAATTTGAATTGCAATCTGAAAGTGATGTTACATTCAGAAGCTAATTAAGTAAAAGTGAAGTGAAGCCAGTGATATGACTTAGAAGAGCAGGGAAAAATATAATTGGAAATTTGAACTTTAAAGTGGCTAAAGTTGTCGTGCTTCATTTGGCGATCACAAGTGTGTGTGTGTGTGTGTGTGTGATTGTGTGTGCATGCGTGTGTGTGCGTGTGTCTATGTCACTGTGTGTGATTGTGTGTGCGTGTGTGCGTGTGTGTTTGTGTGTGTGTGCGTGTGTATGTATGTGTGTCTGTGTGTGTGCTCACTGTAGGCGCAGAACCTGTTTCCTTGAGATCTAAGGGGTTGATTTTCTTCAAACGTATCAGAAACATGTTTTGCCCGTCGGCTGTTATGTGACTAGCAGAAGCACTTTGAAATATTTAAAAAAAAACGTATAACTGCTGTTACGTGCTCCGTTGTCTTGGCTCTCAGTTCGTTATTGTACCAGGAGGAGCAGTAGTTGAAATGTGTGTGTGTGTGTGTGTGTGTATATGTGTGTGTGTACGAGTGTGTGTGTGTGGGTGTGTGTGTGTGTGTTTGTGTGCGAGTGTACAAGTGTGTGTGTGTGTGTGTGTGTGTGTGTGTGTGTGTGTGTGTGTGTGTGTGTGTAAGATCAAGAACTAGAGCGCATTGCACCCTGCTGGAGATGAAGCCATGGATCAGTCAGAGAATTCAGTTTTTTTTTTCTGTTTTCATACAGTAACAATCTGATTTAGTCGTTGGCAGTTCAGCGTGTGTGTGTGTGTGTGTGTGTGTGTGTGTGTGTGTGTGTGTGTGTGTGTGTGTGTGTGTGTGTGTGTGTGTGTTTATATAACTTTGACTTAGGCTTAAAGAAAAAGTTGCAGAGTGCAGGATGGCTGTTAAGACCACAAGTTTAACTCCCACTTACACACAACTGCTTTACAATATAGATTCAACATTTTAAAATGTCTAAGAGTGTGCGCTTTAAATAACAAGTATAATTTTTTTTAAAGAACATCTACTGTAGGATATTTGGCGTGAAATAATTAAAGTTTCTTAACTCTGCACTCAGCTGATGACAGTTATCCCCTTTTTGACTGTTGTAGGTCATAGACATAGGCTACATGTCTTGTAGAAATTGTGGAATAGGCATATATAGGCCTATGAAAATAGCATGTACATAGGCCTACATTTTCGATTTAAAAAAAAAAATAAAGTTACCCGCTTTTTGCTAAGATTTAACAAAAATGTGGAGAAAAATAGAAGAAATGCATTTGCCTGAAGCTTTCAAGTTTCAATCATGTTTTGATTTTTATGTTTTTTTAATTCTAATTTCGGATTGTATTTTATACCTACGCTGAGTATTTTCCCAATATCTGTTGGCATAGTTACTCCACTGGTCTTGTTGTCAGGCTGAGACTTTGTGGCGGTAAATCACACGGTCTCGTGCATGTGACGCGCGGTGGTCGGGGTCACTGGGCTCGAGGACGCATTCAGGGCTGGTGCGTGCCGCTGCTGTCATCCACACCTGGTTGATGATGACCGACCGTTGATTACTTAACGATTACTATAGTTACTTTGGTTTAAATGTAGCGCCCCACCGCCACCGGACCAACTGAAGTCACAACACGTTTTTTGTTGTTTTTAACTCGTTTCTTGTGGACTACAAATTATAAAAACCCTCGAAAGAAAACAATTACTTCGACGTAATGGATCCCGGAGACAATATGGAAACAGTTCAGGAGGATGGAGAGGAGACGGATGTGTCAGTTATTCTAATAACAGGTAGGATGCGTTTAAGTTTATTATTTTCCCCTTAGTTACGGTTTTTAAAACGTTTATTTGTAAACCGTCTTCCTGACTTTCGTGGTTTTGTGGTGAAAACTGTTATTTTTTCCCCTCAATTCAACTCTGATTCAAATTCAAAAAGTAATTGATAAGGTAAACTAATGTAAAGGCTAATTTTGATGCATTGTAGCAGGCACAGCATCGTGTGTGTGTGTGTGTGTGTGTGTGAGAGAGAGAGATAGTGTGTGTGTGTGTGTGTGTGTGAGAGAGAGAGAGAGAGACAGAGCGAGAGAAAGAAAGCGAGAGAGAGACAGAGAGAGAGAGGCAGATAAAGACAGATGGAGACAGAGAGAGAGAGAGACAGATGGAGAGAGTGTCTCCTTAATTGATTGGGACAGACAAACTGCACCAGTGGAGGAACAATTTACTAAGGAGTAAAATTATCCATGAAAAAAAAAACTGTCTCCATACTTGGAATTCCCTAGCAGAGTCTTTGGTTAATATTATATTAATATTATGAAATGTTGCACTAGTTATACTGCTGGAGGAAATCTGCAAAGGACTGTATGAACTTTGGAATTTAGAGTAACTCATAAGGGTCTTATCTTATGCACTGCCAGTCGGAAAATTAATAAGATTTACAAAAGCAAAATAAAATACTGATTTTTTTGTTTAAGATATTGTTTTGGCATTTTTTTTAGCTTTATTGTACATATTTTTTAGAGACAGAGGTGAAATGAGGCAGAGAGGGAAAGACATGCAGGTAAATGAAATAAAGTATTAGGCCTTTTGCTGTTTTGCTGCATTTGTTGATTCACATATACAGTATGTCCCTAAAGCATTGGATCTTATGATAGGCTACTATGTCATGAGATAAGTGAGGAATACAGTAGAACTCATTATATATGGATAGATGAATACATGCTGAACACAACGGCAGAGTAAACAGTGTCAGTGCTGCCAAAACACATGTAAACAAAGCAGGCTTGAATCGAAAACAAATGGTGAAATGTGGCATCTCGAAGACAGAAAAAACTTAAAGACCTACTTCACTGGTGGAAATATGAAGGTGTATTGAACTCTGGGATCCTATGTTGTATAAATGTGCAAACCGTTTAGAAATCGGTTCATCCTAGCTTGAGAAAAGTCAGAAAGAGTGTTTTATGGTCTCACTGTCTAACCCTACATTTTCCCATGTTTGACATCACGCATGGAATAATGTAGGGCTAGGATTAACAGGACAGCTGGGCCAAGGGAAGACTGAGGGAAGATAAACCTCATTCATTATATTATAATAGTGGTTTTATAATGATAGAACGCCGGTTCTGTATGGGTGAAGTATTTCTTTAATCTTGCCATAGTTTGCATGCAGGGCTGCAGCCTGGTTTTGACATTTAGGAGAATTTGAAATATTTTATGAGCTCCTAGATCACCAATATTTGAAACAAGTGCAATGGCCCGGAGACACAGATAAGGCGGCAAAAAGAATATACTTTCCAGTAACTGCTGTGACATTTTCGAGAGAACTAATGTTTTATGAAATAGGATGACTTTTACTTTTCTGAGTTCTGGGAGGAAATCCCAAATGCATAAGTATCACAAACAAACAGACCCAAGAGATAGTATCGTGAAGTAGAACATATTTCAATGTGTATATCAATAAATATATAAATTATGAAAAGTCACTGTAATTAGGTGCATATTCAACATACTCTATTGGGCCAAAACTGCAGTTCCATTTCCATACTGTATGCGCCTTGGAAACTGCCTTTTGTTTCTGCACTTATTCTGTGACATTAGATATTTTGTGGCATTTTCACTTTTCCTCACAATGTATCGACCTAACGGTTAATCAGACAATAGAACAATATTAAATGGTTCATGGAAAATGAATGGAACTATTGGATATAGACGTTAACAGTGACATACAAACAATATCATTTTTATTTTTTTATTTATTTATTTTTACTTTATTTTATTTTATGTGAGACAATACAAGGAACCACAAAGTGATACAAGACATATAGACCACAAGACATAAACAAACAGTCACATACAAATAAAATAAAAAATAAGATAAACTAAAATATAACTAGTAGTTGCAGTGCCAAATTAAATATTTCGTGCGGTTCTTCAGTAACTTTTCAAATTCATACCCCAATACATATTACTCTAGAGACCATTCTTCTTTCAGGTATAATTCTAATGGGGACCATTCCCTTACTAAAACATCAAGCGTATGTGATAATCTCTCTAATGGCAAGATGGACATACATTTTTCATACCACATTGTAATATTAGGAGGAGAACGTTTATTGATATTTGTTATAATAGTTCGAATTTGGAATGTTGCATTTATCTCCGTATCACATACTTCATCAAAATAAAAATCAACGTACTAGTAATTAATCGTCACACTTCACAGAAAGACAGACACACTATCAGCCTATTGAACCTTCCTTTGTTTCAATATAATCAAATCCAACAAAATCAATATACAGCTCTAGAAAAATATAAGAGACCAGTCTGGATTTTTCTTAAATCTTTATTTCTACATTACTTAAAGGTGCAGTGTGTAATATGACATCATCAAGAAAGTTCTACAAAGTTCTAGAATGCAACACTCCCTGGGTAACCCCACCCCTTTTGAATAAGAACAGAAGATACAGTGGCCTTCAAGGACAAGAACAATTCTAAATTTTAAACAATGCACCTGATGACATTCCAACTATGACACTTTCAAGATGGCAGCACTAGGCCTTGGTCCAAAATATGCAGAAATATGGACATATATGAGACCCTTTCTAAGGGAAAAAAACATAATCAAAAAAAAGTGTTCAGCTATTATGCACTAAATTAAATGTACTTATGGATATTATAATTACTTTCTACAAAATCTGCTAGGAAATAAAACCCAAAATTCTACACACTGCAGGTTTAATGGAAATGCTTTCAATGACAGTTTTTTTTGGGGGGAATTTGGTAGAAATGTTGTCAGTAGTTTATATTCTAAAACCAAAATGTTAATTCTACTCAAACATATGCCTCTAAAGAGTAAAACAAGAGACACTGAACATTTGGAATGGTCTCTTAATTTTTTCCAGAGCTGTATATAATCCTACGACCTTTAACTTGTCCCAGACATGTTGCTGTTATTGTGCCCACCATACAGTGTGTATTGTGTAACTGTCTTTGAGCAGGATTACCTGTTTTTTTATACATGGCATTTGGCACTTTCATCCCAAGCTCCATAGGGGATTGAGAGTGCATCATGCTTGTTGTTTTATTCCGATGGGAGTGGAGGTGTGTCTGTGTGTGTGTGTGTGAGAGAGTGTGTGTATGCACTTGTCAAAGCTTCTCACACTGTAAAAAAAATTCTCTTGCTGTTAACATGGTGACACACACACACACACACACACACACACACACACACACACACACACACACACACACACACACACACACACACACACACACACACACACACACACACACACACGTTGACCTACTCAGTAGAATTCACCCATGACCCTTTCAGCAACACGGCAGTATAAGCATTAAGGAAACATACAGTGTATAGGGCTAAGGTCAAACTATTTGGGACCTTTTATGTTTTATAACATTTGTTGGATTAAATTATGTATGGGACACAGCATATAGGCTAACAATATCTATATTAAATCACAATTATGATATTGTAGCATTTATATAACTGGTACTTTCCATGTGTTCCCCTCTCATTGTACATCAAGTAATGTAATGCAATGAAAATGTATTTGAACGGACAACATGTACAACAAAAAACATTATCCTTGTTTGAGACATAGATAGATAGATGACATACCAGGTTTTTAGCAAATTGCTTTTTGCCATCTGCACTGTAGTACTTTTGCAGGTAAGTAGTAGAATAAACTAGAACAACAAGATACAATGATATACACACACAAAGGATAAAACATTAAATGGATAACAAGAAGCACTACATTTCATATTGTATATATGTATATTATATAAAAATGTGTTTTTTGTGTGTGTGTGTGTGTGTGTGCCTGTCTGTCTGTCTGTCTGTCTGCCTGTCTGTCTGTCTGTCAGTCTTTGCCGGTGGGTGGGTATGTTTGCCTACGAAAACTTGACTTGTGTGCACATACACTGACTTCTATGAGTATGTTTTAAATCATAAAAAGGACAAATATTTAGCATTTACCCAGTGGATTAAACACTGTATAATATTAGCATTTAGACAAAACTTTTCATTGCAACCTGTAAGTGATGGTAGTGATGTACTGATTTGTGTGATTTTTTGACTTTGTCTTGTTTAGTATCCCTAGAATAAACCAAACTATTGTATTACTGTTGATTGTTTCCAACTCGGGTAAAAATAACATATTGCCACACACTATATACTGCCATATGTGTGTGAGTTCCACCCATAAAGCTTTGGCAGCCTGACAGTAATTGTTTGTTAGCCAAACCTTGCTAGTTAGCCCCTGAATGTATACACAGCACCGGAGAAAAATTAAGAGACCCGTCTGGATTTTTCTTAAATCTTCATCTCTACATTACTCAATGGAAACGTTCTTAATGACAATATTCTTATTGTGAATTTGTTGGAAATGCTTTTAGTAGTTTATATTATAAAATCTAAATGTTTCATTCTACTCATACCTTTCAAGAGTAAAGCAAGAGACACTGAACATTTGGAGTGGTCTCTTATTTTTTTCCAGAGCTGTATACGCTCATCCTTTTATAGCAAGTGGCATTGAGAAACCATGGCATTCAGAAGTATTGTATGGGAGCATTATATTGTCCCAGTGAGTCACAGCACAGAACAGAGAAAAGTGGACACACTGGAAACGCAAATAAACAGGTTCAATAGCACATTCATAGCTGACAGAAGGGATGAGGGGGAGAACTTATGGATTAAATCTGTCATTATATAAATCGAGTATACTACATAGTTAAAGTTGCAGTGTGTAATATGACATCATTAAGAAAGTTCTACTAAGTTCTAGAATGCAACGCTCCCTGGGTAACCCCAACCCTTTTGAATAATAACAGAAGCTACAGTGGCCTTCAAGGACAAGAACAATTCTAAATGTTAAACAATGCACCTGATGACATTCCAACTATGACACTTTCAAGATGGCAGCACTAGGCCTTGGTCCAAAATATGCAGAAATATGGACATATATGAGACCCTTTCTAAGGAAAAAAAAAATTCAAATCATTGTTTTCAGCTATTATGCACTAAATTAAATGTACTTATGGATATTATAATTACTTTCTACAAAATCTACTAGGAAATAAAACCCAAAATTCTACACACTGCAGGTTTAAGCAATTTAGTATTATAATTCATTTAGTGATGGTGTGGCTGTGAAACTATCAAGATAAGCATACTTCTTTGTTCTATTGTTTTTGTTTTGCTAATTCGGTGAAGATGTCTCACTATATTTGGCCAATCAGAAACACTCATTGTTGTATGGTGTTGTTAGTATAATTCATGATTTTGGCTAGTGTCATCAACTAACTCAGAAAATCATTTCAAAACATAGCGCAGCTTTTCTTCTCTGCTTCCTCCTTCTTATTTAAATATATCAGTGTCAGTGGTTCAGTGGTGTGTTCAGGGGCGCGTGGGGAATTTAGTTCACTCTGTTAATTGTTTGTTAAGTGTCGTTCATTAACTGTGCTGTCTGGCAGTTAGAACCAAGTAGCTGCTAGTGAAGACAATCAATCAGCTCAGACACACGCACACACACACACACACACACACACACACACACACACACACAGTCTCACTTAGCTTCAGGCTCCTTCAGTCGCAGTTTATTTGCCAAGTTGAAGAACTGCATCTTGGTGTCTGGGTTGAACTGCTGTGAGCCTAATAGTTTGCTCATATGTGTTTGTAAATGTCTTACGTAAGTAGGTAAGTAAAATTAATTTATGTAGCGCTTTTCACGGACAGGGTCACAAATGTGCATAGAAAATAAAAGCACAGTAAAAAATTAATTTCTTTGGTGTTTTTTACTTATGGCATGTATGCAATGTTGTGTATGTGATCGAAATAAAATAAACTAAAGTAAGTCAATAGAATTTTTCTAAATCTGTCTTTGCTTGAACTCTGATTTTTGTTGACAGAAAATATCTGTTTAATAATAATAGCATATCCTTGTAGCAAAATGATATTAATTTAAAGGTTTCTTAGCCAATGTAGCATGTTTTTGTTTCACATTCTTTATCTTGTTGTATAAACTAAAATGTAATTGTTTGATTCAGTTTTCAACCACCAATGTTTTTCAACATTTACTGGTTACAGCTTCTCAAAAATCTTGGTCTGACAAAACAAGGCATTTGAGGACATCAACTTGCAGTCTAGGAAACATATTAATATAACATATATCGTCTCCCTCTTAAAATAACGGCCTAAGTCATTTTTTCAGTGTTTTCAGGAAACACAAAAAACTTAACCAAAGATTGAATATATGATATTCATTAATAATTTAACTCAAACAAGGTTATGTCAAAAGATGACTCTTGACATTGTAATAACAATTTCTGTCAATTATGTAAGATGTTAGGAATAAACCCTTTATATTAATGTTTAACTTGTGACTTAAGCCATTTTACACACTTATGAAATGTCCTTGAAAAAAAAAATTAACAGTAAATTTTTACTTAAGCAAAATAAAATGGCCCAAAACACACTCTTGACATCCTGATATAATGGCCTATGTCAAGTAAAATCACATGATCTGTTCTACTGAGGAATTAGGCCATTTAACCAGAGGTGGCCAGCATCATGAGGAGATGATTCAAGCAAAAAAAAATATTTTGGCCAAAAAGTGACTTAGGCCATTATTTTAAGAGGGTGACGATATGTGAAGTATTGTTTTAACATTTTATACACAAAATAATGACTCAAAAAGCACAATAAATAAGCATTGTCAATGGTTGCAGCTAGGGCTGGGTATCGTCACTTCGCGATCACGATATATCACGATATATTGCGTATCTTGATATATCACGATATATTGCGATATTCCATAAACAAGTTGCCTTGTCAAACATAACAGCACAATATATTGATAGTTGCACAGACAAATGAAGTCAAAACTATTTCATTCACAACTTCCTTTACTATTTTTCTTCCTTTTTTTGGTTTTGGCAAATGATCAAACACTGCTGCAGCTGCTTAACATCAAAATAACAAATCCAATTCACTCTTGTACTAACTGTACAGGACACAATGAAAATGAAAACACATCAGTGTGCTTTTGTGACACAGTGAATCTTAAGTATTTTTATAAACAAAACTGATCTAACTTCAATAGTCAGTATCCTAGAGGCTCAGGCCTGACAGCAGACATGGGTTTGAATCTGACCCATGGTTGTTTCATTCCCTCTCTGCCCCACTTCATATCTGTATCTCTGCACTGTCAATAAAGCCTTGAAAAGCAAAAAAAAAAAATCATAAAAAAATTAATAAAAAAAAAATCGATATTTTGATATAAAAATCGATACTGATATCGGGAAACTAAGTATCGCGATATTTCGATATTTCGATTTTTTGACACAGCCCTAGTTGCAACACTAGATTACATATATAACTCAATCACCTAGGCCCTTGAGCCTAATTTAGTCGTCTATGCTAACTGCCTGTTACAAATAAAAATCATGAGGATATAACAGATATGTATTTTATAGTTGTTTACTTTGAAGAGTAATAAAAGACAGTATTAGTTTTATTTTACTGTCCCATTTACAATGTCCCACCAGTGTTTAGAATGCCTTTAAAAAGAACCCTCCGGTATGTGAGTGTACAAGTCGTAAAAAGTCACGCACAGATGATGTTAATATTAGTTTATGATACTGGGACACTGATAAATCATTGTGTGTGTGTGTGTTTGTGTGTGTGTGTGTGTGTGTGTGTGTGTGTGTGTGTGTGTGTGTGTGTGTGTGTGTGTGTGTGTGTGTGTGTGTGTGTGTGTGTGTGGCAGCTATCAGTGCAGAGCTAGAAGTGTTGCCAAAGGGATGAGGGCATATATCAGGTCACAAACTAGCTACAAATTTAATTTGGAGAAAAAAAGTTCATGAGTGTGAGTGTGTTTCTGTGTGTGTTTGTGCTCGCTTGCTTGTGAGTGTGTGTGTGCATGTGTGTGCCTGCGTGTGTGTGTGTGTTCGTGCTTGCCTGCGTGCGTTCATGTATTGAAATGTGTGTTTGATTTTATGACAGACACATTTTGTTATTCTCCCTGGTGAGCGGCAGTGGGCCAGCGTCTAAAAAGGGACAATGCGCGGCAGGAGCAAAGGAAATCCCACCCAGTGTTTGTCCACTAACTGTGTCTTTGCGTCTTCCTGTCTGCGACAAGGTGGCCTTTAAAGTTTAGTACAGACTTATTTTAGGTGCATTTTGTGTTTCTCTTTACCAGATTGTTGTGTATTTGATGTATTTGCATTGTATATTGTGTATGTATTGTTATTTTTGTTTCTCGACATCATTGCAAATGAGGTTCAACCCTTAAATGATATCTCGAGTATAAGTAAAGGTTAAATAAAATAAAATGAAATAAAATAAAATAAAATAAATCATCAAAATCCTTCTAACTATGTAATGTATGGAGTTAGTGTCATGATAGTAAAGCATCTGAAAATAGTTATAGGCATATTTATTTATCAATCCAAAGGAAAGATATGGTCATTTAAGTTTGTTAAACTTCTACAAAAATTTGGTTTAGAATCAGGGCTCACCAACCTTTTTGAACCTGAGGGCTACTTCATGGGTACTGAGTCATACAAAGGGCACCCAGTTTGATACACTCTTCTGAAATAACAAATTTGCTCAGTTTGCCTTTAGTTATATATTATTATTAATGATTAATGATATTCATCTATGTGAAGACACTGATCATGTTAATGATTTCTCACAATAATGATCAACAATGACTTAAAAAAGGTGGGAAACAGATTATTATGCTATTTTTAGAACAGGCCTGCGGGCGCCTCATGTGGTCCTTGCGGGCTACCTGGTGCCCACGGGCACTGTGTTGGTGACCCCTGGGGCTATGCTCTGATGATTCTTATGACACAAGTATTTTGAATCACAGCAGTTTGATTGTTGAATAAAAACAGTGACTGTTGCTAGGGGAACTTTTATACGGCCACGCCCACACAGTATTATTGTGTAATGAATTTATATTGTATAACTATAATAAGTGTATAAGAAATAGTAAAATAATTTTCCAATCGGATTTTTTACTATTTTAAAGAAGCTGTTAAGAGGCTTTAAAGCTTGCTGCATGAGTGCTATTTTTTTTCTGGATCAGTTCCACACGCGCACACACACACACACACACACACACACACACACACACACACACACACACACACACACACACACACACACACACACACACACACACACACACACACACACACACACACACACACACATATTGAGAAAGGCTTTCTTAAAAAAAAAAAAGCTAGGCGCCTTAATCTATTTTGATAACAGTGACACCACATGAACTCTTTCAAAAATTATTAATAGCTCAAAGTAGGAGCCTGTGTTCCTTGCCTGATGAAAAATGGCACATTCTCTCAAGACTAGATTATGAATTATGAACATCAGGAAATTATAATTTTCTCCAGCAGAGATGGGGAGTGATTACTAAATTAGTTAGCCACACATCAGATAAGGTGCGTATCACATTGGATCTACTATGACTATTCATCTACAATCATTTTGACGTATTGTTAAGGATTGTAGGAGTGAAGAATTACCCACTTTTCCACCTACTAATTTACACAGTTATGGAAATTTGTACAAACTTAATATAATACTAACTCAATTAGTGTATAATATGACAAGGATTTTGCAAGATGGCTAGGCACTAAATGAGTGTACTTTTCCGAGATACAGCCCTTTTTTTCTTTTTATAAATACAAAAATATGTGCAGGTCTTCACATGCATTTTCGGCATGCTTTTATGAAGAAAATGTATCATATGGGGCGACTGTGGCTCAGTTGGTAGAGCGGGTCGGCCGATGATCAAAGGGTTGGAGGTTCGATTCCTGCTCTGCCACCTGGGAAAGGAAAACAGGTCTCCCTTGCAAAAGAGTCTTCGGTCTCAATGGGTTATACCTGTATAAATAAAGGTTAAAAAAAAAAAAAAAAAAAACAGACAATTATATGCAACATATGAACAAATCCTTCTGTAACTTTCAGAATAGTGCTCAGGCCGTTTATAGAAAGTTTAGTTGATGCAAACGCTTTGGAAATTGAGATTTTCTTTGGTTCAGAGTGTTGGAAAAAAACCGAATCTTGAGATAATGGCGGTTAAAGATTGGTTGTATAGGAAAAACATACAGATGCAAACAGACAAGGTTTAGTCAAATAAACACTTAAATGTACATGTTCGACCTTTGATTCAGAATAGTATGAAAGAAGTCATGTTATGGAAGCGAAATAGACAAACATTTCAAATTTGGCAAGTTCTTGAAGAAAGGACATTTTTGCATGCAATTTCTTAAATTAAGTAGGCTATGTAAGTGTGTCCTAAAGCAGACCAGCACTATGAAATGTAATTCTAGTATTTATTTTTTTGTTGGCATTTTCAAGCTTTTTATTGGACAGTACAGAGTTGAAATGGGGAGACAGAGACAGAGAGGGAGGGGGGATTACCTGCAGTAAAGGTCCACGGGTCGGATTTGAACCCACGACCACTCTATCCACTCTACCACGCGCTCTATCCACTACGCCACCGCAGCGCCCGAATACTAGTACTTTTGTGTGTGTGTGTGTGTGTGTGTGTGTGTGTGTGTGTGTGTGTGTGTGTGTGAGTGATTTAGAGTGAGGGCCGGAGGAGACAGGATGATCCATGTTGCTGATGTGAACATTTCACTCTCTCTCTCTCTCTTCAAAGTTAAAAGTGTCTGTGTCAGCATTACTTCCCCGTAAGGGCTTTTGGAGATGTAAAGACAACAAACATTTCCTGTGTGTGTGTGCGTGTGTGCGTGTGTGTGTGTGTGTGTGTGTGTGTGTTTGTTCCTGTGTGTGTGTGTGTGTGCATGTGTGTGTGTGTGTGTGTGTTTGTGTGTGTGTGTGTGTGTGGATGGTATCACAATGAAGAGGGAAAACATGTAGGGGAAACTGTGAGTCAAAGAGCAGGTCTCTATCCTCAATCCAACGCAGCCTCTACACACACACACACACACACACACACACACACCCAGCCCAGTACACAAAAAAATAGAATAGATATCATATCATATATTTAGATTGATTTAAAGTAGTGTACTTGTTTATAGGATATGAGGTTTCCAGTAGAGGGCAGTGTATGTGTGTGTGTGTGTGTGTGTGTGTGTGTGTGTGTGTGTGTGTGTGTGTGTGTGTGTGTGTGTGTGTGTGTGTGTGTGTGTGTGCGTGTGTGCGTGCGTGCGTGTGTGTGTGTGTGCGTGTGTGTGTGTGTGTTTGTCACTGAACATCATTTTTGCCAATTACTGTGCTTTATGATGATTTACAAGGTCCTTTTGCTTAGAAATTCTTAGTCATTGGAATGATTCAGTCATTTGCATTGCTGTTTGTGGTTGATTTTATCCCCACACAAACACACCATACGAGAAAGAGCTTTGGGCAGTTAGGATTCTTCTGTAATACACTTTTCCTATCTTTTTTAAGATATTTTTTGGCATTTTTATGCTTTATTGATAGTGTAGAGACAGAGTTGAAATGTGGCAGAGAGGGGAGTGACATGCAGAGAACGACCGCGGGCTGGAATCGAACCCGAGGCCCATGGGGGGGACGCCCTACAAACTGAGCTATATAAATACTATAAATTATTATTATACGCGGAAGTTTTTAAGAATAGAAAAAAGGAAAAACCTTCCCATTTTTAGCGAGACCGTTGCAATGTAAACATAGCCTTAGACTCTGGGAAAAGCTATAGGCACGGAAAGTGAATAATGTCAGCTTTTGCCTTGGACTAAATGTTTGTGTGTGTGTGTGTGTGTGTGTGTGTGTGGATAAATGAGTGTTGGTTGTGAGCAAGGAATGGCTGGGGAAAGAAATGTGTGTTCAGTCAGCCTTACTCATTTAGAAAGGGGTTTGAAACACACACCACACACACACACACACACACACACACACACACACACACACACACACACACACACACGGGAATTCTCATTTTACCTTTCGGGCCGTTATGTCATGCCTGGATTTACAGTGTGGCACTTGGCTGAGATACATGGTTGTTATTGGACACATACGAGGATTTATTCTGTCAAACTCTAGGCCGC
>CM049408.1:27105000-27132500 GCA_026929865.2 Hyperoplus lanceolatus | reverse complement strand
CTGCATGCTAACTACATTATTTTTATATTCAGCTGTAGTATGTAGAAACAGAAAAAATAAATAGTATATATGCGATTCAGAACGCAGGGCAAGTGAAAAGTCTTAACCCCGTCCGGTACAGAGACATGTTGGTATCCGAATGAAACGCACCACATACCGACATCTGGCACAAGGACAGAAAGGACACCAAACACACTGCAGCAGCACCTGCACAATACCAGACTACTAATCAGTTTAATTACATAATTCCCATATACGTGTACGCAACATGGCGGGGTATGCAAGCGTGATAGAATAGTCATAGGGTCATATTTACAAAAGGAAAATGGCAACTTAGAGTTCTTCCCCTCTGCCCCATTTCACCTCTGTCTCTACAAATCCTTCTAATAAAATGCGATAGAATAGGCTATATAAAAAAAGGAAATTCAAATGTATTTTTAAATGTTAGCAGAGACTGTAGGATGTTGACTGTAACGCACAGGGAGGACTAGGTCTAAAAAATCTAAATGTTCAACCAAAATTAAAAACAAAACTGCATTAAGCCCAAACATTTATAATTAAAATATATTAAAGTATGGCGTAGGGAGGACACATCTTTTCAGCTGTCAGCTGCCATACACCATGTTATATACACCATCGTCAGCTGCCATACACCATATTAAACAGCCACTGCAGTATATTACATACACCATGCTTTAATACAAACATTTCCTCTAAGTTAATGGCCAAAGAGGACTGAAACAAATGCTGTTTAAAGTTTAATTCTCCATTATTATTTCCCTTATATTTTCCCCTCTCTTTGTAAGGCAAGGCAAGTTTATTTATATTGCACAATTCAGACACAAGGCCATTTAAAGTGCTTTTTGTAGTGGCGCAAATGATCAAACCAGAGACACAAATGTTTCTGTATTAACCAGCCACTACAGCATATTGACTCACTCGTTTTGTTTGCTCTGTGGCACTGGCTGTGAAACACGAGATCTCAGCTCCGGCTCTGTTGTTTATAAAAGGTGTGTGAAGCTCCAGGTATGAGGCTTATCTTAACACAGGTTTTATCTCGTGTTCTGTCCCCTGTTTTAAGTTAGTTTTAATTATTGCTTTTATGTGTCATTGTGATGTTTTGGATGTAATGTATTTGACTTATTTTAGTGTACAGCACTTTGGTCCGCCTCGGCTGTTATAAATGTGCTATATAAATAAAGTTGACTAGACTTAAAGCTGGGGTATATGATTTCTGATTGGTCAAAGTTAACATGAGCTGTACTCTTGGACCAATCAGAGCGAGGCTCCGATTCTCTGTTCTTATTGGCTGTTGGGACTGTCCATTCACTTTGGTACGACTTTGTTGGTGTAGAGCGTGTCAGGAAGGGACCATAGGGGAGGGACCAAAGAGAACAAGTGGAGCGGTTGAGGTATTTGGATTCGAATCTCTTTCCCAACTGCCATTTTCTCCCCAAATCCTCCACCCCAGCTTTAACATGTTGTTGACTTTGACTGAGGTTAGAATGTCTTAAAGTAGGAATAAATCAATGTTAATATTTAGGGATATTATCATCACTCAATTTAGGGTTGTTCTGAATATGTAGGGTATCCAGTAAAATTAATTCAAATTCAACAACTGTTAATTATTTGGATGGATGGATGGATGGATGGATGGATGGCTGGATAGATAGATAGATAGATAGATAGATAGATAGATAGATAGATAGATAGATAGATAGATAGATAGATAGATAGATAGATAGATAGATAGATAGATAGATAGATAGATAGACTTGTTTTATTGATGAAGGACAAAAAACATTTCTGGACAAAACGGACTCTCCTGATGCATTTTGAATCTTTTTTAAGATGTGAAACCAAAACAACCCCTACTGAGAAATCACATAAAAACTGTTATTTTACTTTTTGGTGGCTTGCTTTCTTGTTTTTGAAACGGCAGGAGGGCTCTAAAGACACACACATACACACACACACACACACACACACACACACACACACACACACACACACACACACACACACACACACACACACACACACACACACACACACACACATCCTTTCCATTACAGGTATGTGGTGCAATTACCTTCAATTTCCAATTAGCCGGAGAGGGGGAGGAACCATTTTTAATCGATTATGTGGCTGTGGCCGAAACCATGAGCAGACCTACTGGCCTCAAGCCCTCAGCTGCAGTCTAAAGGCACAATGGGATGTGTGTGTGTGTGTGTGTGTGTGTGTGTGTGTGTGTGTCTGTGTGTCTGTCTGTCTGTCTGTCTGTCTGTCTGTCTGTCTGTCTGTGACAAATGGAATCCAGCAAAATAACAAACAAATGCAAACCACCACTAAACATATATTGTTTAAATGAATTAGTCAACATGTTTTGAGAATTAAAAACAAATAATAACACATGCAAACTATTTATTACACAATGCACAGTAAACATACCTGTGGACAATATGACAATTTGCAATACTTTTAACTTTGGGCTCACACCAAACACATCATAGCAACCGGCAGTCATTCCTTTTCAATGTATTATATAGCCCCGGAAAAAATTAAGAGACCAGTCTGGATTTTTCTTAAATCTTTATCTCTACATTACTTATTGAAAATGCTGTAAATGACAATATTTTCATTGTGGATTTGGTAGAAATGTTGTCAGTAGTTTATATTATAAAACCAAAATGTTCATTCTGCTCAAACATAGGCCAATAAATAGTAAAACTAGAGACACTGAACATTTCGAGTGGTCTCTTAATTTTTTCCGGAGCTGTAGTCTGAAATAAGCCGTGGAGGAAATACTCCAAAAAATTCAGAACAGCCAATTTAATTTTGCTTAAGTTGCACAGATACTTAAGAATCAATTTATTTCCGTAACCTTTTCTCAGAGTCCTGAAGCTAGAGATAATGTTGTCCCGTTCTTAATTACTACTGTTGAGGTGCTTTGATCCGGGAATTTACCTTTTTAATTAAAACTGCTTCTGTCGAGCTAGTCTTGTGGTGCTCCTAAAAAAAATTATTTTCTTTATCAATTAATTTCTTTGGGACAAATGTATTTAACTGGGGCGGCTGTGGCGACGCGGGTAGGGCGGTCGGCCACCGGAGTGCAGGGTCAGTGGTTCGATCCCCCGCCTCCCCGCCACCCTGCCACGTGTCGAAGTGTCCTTGGGCAAGACACTGAACCCAGAATTGCTGCACCCTGCGTGGTAGCTGCTGCTATCGGTGTATGAATGTGTGTGTGATTGGGTGAATGTGTACAAAACAATGTACAGCGCTTTGAGTCTGTGAAAAACCAGGGAAAAGCGCTGTATAAGTGGAGTCCATTTACCATTTAACTGTCAATTTTTTTCAGTGCTATTTTGGTCTACAGATCCGACTGGGGTTGTGCTGTGCATCTTGCAGAGATTGCAGTGGTGTAGGGGCAAAAGTATTATCATTTATAGAAAATTGCCAGTGGAACAAGCTTTGTAAGATGTTTCTAGTTGCAGAAATGTGGCCAGTTTGGTGAGATTGTGCTGTTTTGTTCAGAGGGAAGCAGTCTAAAGACAACAGGCTGTACTTTTCCTTAGCACTAATACATTGTTAAAGTATTGAACACCAGTGTGTGTGTGTGTGTGTGTGTGTGTGGGTGTGTGTGGGTGTGCGTGCGTGCGTGTGTGTGTGTGTGTGCGTGCGTGTGTGTGTCACTTAAGTAGACAGTAAGGGTTCAGTGTCAGACACAGTTGAACTTAACATGTGTTTGTGGCAGGTCTTATACAACCTCCTGGTCTAATTTAGTTTTAGTTTCCCACTTTGATTCCCACTTTGCTTTGCTCTGTAGAACTCGTTGACTTTTTAAATATATATATTTTTATGTTTTCTTCTTCTTAGCTATATTTAAAAAAAATATATTTTTTTTTGAGGTGAGACTTAAAGGCCTACTTCACCGGTGGGAATATGAAGGTGTATTGAACTCTGAGATCCTATGTAGTATAAATGTGCAAAAAAAATTAAATTGGTTCATCCTAGCCTGAGAAAAGGCAGAAAGAGTGTTTTATGGTCTCACTGTAACCCTACATTTCTCTTACTGTGATGTCACAGTAAGAGAAATGTAGGGACAGGCCTCTTAAGTGTTTTTTTTTTTATAAATCAATAAATAAAATCAGAGATAAAAGCAAACATATAACACTATAACTCCAGTACTATAAACTGCACAACTTGTATTTGTTTTCCACAATCTAAGAAGGGAAATCTACTCGAGGGTCGGGTGAAAGATTGGTGTGTCTGAAATGTGTCGTGGATGAGGTAATGAGAGGCTATCCTTGTTCAAACATGGTCTTAGCTGTTTTGTGTTTAACAGCAGTGTACATTGGAACCTGAGTTCTGCTTACTGTGGCAGCTATAATTCCAAGAGAAACATGTTTAGAGGTATTTTTGTTTACATAACTCTCTTTGCAAAACACTTTTTGACTGGAGCAAACTTGTAGGCTGACGCTGTGCTCTCTTGAAACGTTCCTGTCGCATCTATATATGTCTGTCTATCACTCTCTTTCTGTGTCTGTCTGTCTCCTTCTCTCTCTGCGTCTCTCTTTTTCTCCCTTCTGTGTCTGGCTCATTTTATGTCTCTTATCCTTTCTTACTCTTTCTCTGTCTGTCTCTCTCGCTGACTCACTCAGTCTCTCTTCCGCTCTTCTACTCTCTTTGTCTGTCTTTCTCTCTGTCTCTCTCTCTCTCTCTCTCTCTCTCTGTCTGACTTTGTCCCTCTCTCTGTAAAAGTCTTGCGGTCACTCTCTCTCCCTCTCCTCCTTTCTCTATCTGTTGCACTCTCTCTCCCAATCTTTCTCTCTCCCTCTCTCTCCCTCACTCTCTCACTCTTTCTCTCTCCCTCTCTCTCTCTCTCCGCGCTCTGCCTCTTTCTGTCTCCCTCTCATTCATCAGTCTGCCCATGTTTCAAGGAAAAACAATAATATTGTGAGATTAAAAACAGTATAATCTTAACAAAAACATGAATATTGTTATAATGCCACCAAGATATATAGGTTTACTTTTCTTCAGAGGCCGATTTGTTAAAAGCAATACCGTGGTTTATCCAAAGGGGCGCTAGAAACAACAGAAAACTGAAAGTCCCTATTGTCACTTTAAAGATGATGACATAGTATAGCAATGTTGTGTAGATTTGTTTCCCTAAAATGACCAAACTGTGCTATTTAAGGTTTAGTAAATACAATAAATTTAGATCCGAGACCTAAAAGGGAACACTTGTAACACTATAACTCCAGTACTATAAACTCCTGCACAACTTGTCCATTTGTTTTCCACAATCTAAGAAGGGAAATCTACTCGAGGGTTGGGTGAACAGATTGGTGTGTCTGAAATGTGTCGTGGATGAGGTAATGAGAGGCTATCCTTGTTCAAACATGGTCTTAGCTGTTTTGTGTTTAACAGCAGCGTTGCACCGGAGCCTGGGTTCTGCCTACTGTGGCAGCTATAATTAAGAGAAAAATGTTTAAGGTATTTTTGTTTACATAACTCTCTTTGCCCTTTTTGACTGCAATTACCAACTCGCTCGCTCTCTCTCTCTCTCTCTCTTTCGCTGTTTCTGTCTCTCTCTCTCTGTCTGTCTTTCTCTCTCTTTCTGTGTCTGTCTGTCTCTTTCTCTCTCTGCCTCTCTCTTTTTCTCTCTTTCTGTGTCTGTCTCTCTCTCTGTGTCTCTCTCTATCTCTTTCTCTCTCTCTCTGTCTGTCTCTCTCTCTGTCTCACTCTCTCTCTTCCTCTCTCTCTCTACTCTCTCTGTCTGTCTTTCTCTCTGTCTCTCTCTCTCTTTCTCTTTCTCTCTCTCTCTCTGTCTGTCTTTCTCTCTCACTCTCTCTCTCCCTCTCTCTCTCTTTCTCTCTCTGTCTCCCTCTCTCTCCCTCTCTTTCTCTCTCACTCTCTCTCTCCCTCTCTCTCACTCTTTCTCTCTCTCTCCCTCTCTCTCTCTCCTCTCTCTCTCTCTGTCTCTTTCTGTCTCCCTCTCATTCATCAGTCTGCCCATGTTTCAAGGAAAAACAATAATATTGTGAGATTAAAAACAGTATAATCTTAACAAAAACATGAACATCGTTATAATGCCACCAAGATATATAGGTTTACTTTTCTTCAGAGGCGCTCCTGTTGTTAAAACAATACCGCGTTTTATCCTAAGGGGGCGCTAGAAACAACAGAAAACTGAAAGTCCCTATAGTCACTTTAAAGATGATTATATAGTATATCAATGTTGTGTAGATTTGTTTCCCCTAAAATGACCAAACATGTGCTATTTAAGGTTTAGTAACTACATTTAATTTGGATCCTTGTCCTTAAAGGGACACTGTGTAACATTTTAAGTAATGTATTAGCTAAAATCAATATCCTCATTCATAAATATGTCCTCATTGGTGTAAAATCACCTCTGCCAATAATCTGAATTATCCTCCTGAGTGGAGAATTACACATATTAATATTAAATTTTGTACATTGAGCAGGCAAGTCTTATGGAGGCATCCATGTTTTTGGAATGTCATCAGGTGCATTGTTTAAAATTTTGAATTTTTCTTGTCCTTGAAGGCCACTGTAGCTTCTGTTATTAATAAAAAGGGGTGGGGTTACCCATGGGCGTTGTATTCTAGAACTTTATAGATGATGTCATATTACACACTGCCCCTTTAAAGCTGGGGTGGAGGATTTGGGGAGAAAATGGCAGTTGGGATAGAGATTCGAATCCAAATACCTCAACCGCTCCACTTGTTCTCTTTGGTCCCTCCCCTATGGTCCCTCCCTGACACGCTCTACACCAACAAAGTCGTGCCAAAGTGAATGGACAGTCCCAACAGCCAATAAGAACAGAGAATCGGAGCCTAGCTCTGATTGGTCAAAGTGTACAGCTCATGTTAACTTTGACCAATCAGAAATCATATACCCCATCTTTAAGATAATTTTTTTGACATGATAAAAAATCAATTATCCTTGCTGCAGGTCTTAATAATGTATAGTTTAATGGTATAGATATAGTAGACCTGTTGTTTAATGCATTTTTTATATATATATCTCCAGAAAAAATTAAGAGACCAGTCTGGATTTTTCTTAAATCGTCATCTCTACATTAGTTATTGAAAATGCTCTTAAAGATGGAAAAATGTATTGGAATTTGGTGGAAAGGTTGTCAGTAGTTTATATTATAAAACCAAAATGTTCATTCTACTCAAACATATTCCCATAAATAGTAAAACGAGAGACACTGAACATTTGGAGTGGTCTCTTAATTGTTTCCAGAGCTGTGCATTTTCTATTATATATTTTTTCTGATTTCATTAGTGCATATTGTAGCCGAGAAACACATGCTTTATCAGCTCAAACTGGCCGACATCAGTGCAAGTGAACAGCGACCGCTCACAGCAGCAGTATGACCTCTAGAGAGCTGCAAGGGCCGGTGTGACATGACAGTTGACTTGACCTCCTGTCACTCACTTGTTAGGACGCCTGTAGGCACAAAGCTGATCCTCTAACTCAAAAACTGGTCTAGCAGAAAGCAAGTAACAGCTGAAACCTCCGATAAAAAAAGGACCATTACCTTTCTGTAAATTAAAATTATGAAGCCATAAAAAGAGGAAATGTCGGTCCTTCGTTCTTGAAGCCCTTGACTAATTCATATTTCAACACAATAATATTTATTTACAGTTAAGATTTCTCTTAATCATCATAGCTCTGAGATAAATAATGTATTTCCAACCTCAAGGTCTCAACAAAAAGCCTTGAGGTTGTATTTACTCACACTTGATAGATTTTAACACATTATACGCTGTGTCAGACTCACTCCAAGGTGTGGGCTGTGAAGTATTGCCAGGCTGTTTGCTGTTAAACTGAAGTGTTTTTGGGGCGACTGTGGCTCAGGTGGTAGTATAGCGGGTCGGCCAATGATCAAAGGGTTGGTGGTTCGATCCCCGCCTTGCCACTTGTGTCATGGTTGTCGTGTCCTTGGGCAAGACACTTCACCCACCTTTCGTGGGAATGTGGGAACCCTCGTGTGAATGTCGATAGTTAGCCTGCTATCGGTTGTTAATAAAGGTTAAAAAAATAAAATAAAATAATAATAATAATAATAATAATAATAATAATAATAATAATAATAATAATAATAATAATAATAATAATAATAATAATAATAATAATAATAAGAGAGGGAGAGAACTTGAAATATCCAGAGGGTAAAATCCAACCATGGTTCGCTGAACAAACTTGCCCTCTCCGCGTGTAACCGTTCATATGCAAAACAGAGCCACCGGCCGTACCACACACACACACACACACACACACACACAGTGACGTTATATGTGCTGACTTATGCAAATCACTGACCTTTTACACAGCATTTACATCAAGACTGGAGAATTAACTTTTTGATCTAGTAGCGTCTGTGTCGGCTAGATTTGAAAAATTTAACCAAGCGCCAAATGATTACATTAACAAATGAAGACACTCAGATGATGTGGATCTTTACGTCATTTTAAGACACTCAAATGATAGATAGATAGATAGATGGATGGATGGATGGATGGATGGATGGATGGATGGATGGATGGATGGATGGATGGATGGATGGATGGATGGATGGATGGATGGATGGATGGATGGATAGATAGATAGATAGATAGACAGACAGACAGACAGACAGACAGACAGACAGACAGACAGACAGACAGACAGACAGACAGACAGACAGATAGATAGATAGATAGATAGACAGATAGATTTTGTCAAAATCAGTGAATATCTCCTGTAAGTACTGTGTGTGCATTGAATACAAAATCTGTCTTATGTTGTAACTACGGTGGGTCCACTTTGTTTACACACCCTTTGTTGACATCCCCGTTTACAGAGCCTAGGCTGTGCATTGACACTGGAACGATTGCAACACAGAATGCTCTTGTGGCCGCCTACTCCCTTATTGGCTTCACATTGTCCAAACACACAAGGAAGTAAAGACCTTTGTGACAGAGATCATGGACAGAGATCACAAAGAAACTAGTTCAGTCAGTTTGAGCTAAATGAACCAACAATGGAGCAAGGACAGTAAAGGCAGCACATTACCAAACAATGGCGACCAAAATGCAATGGTATGGCTCACAAAGAGATGACATGTTGCATTTTGGGTTTGCAATGTTGGGAGAGTGCGTTTGGGAGGTGTGTCTTACAGTGCGGGTTGCCTGGCAGCCTGCCTAACCTGCCATAGGCTGCTGTCGACTGTCTGTGAGTTTTTTTTTTAACATATCACATCACAGGCTTGAAAACACAAAACGGGGAAGGCACTAGGACCCAGCAGACGAACGGTAAAACCAGGCAGAGCGGTCGGCTGAGTCACTGCATGTGTCTGAGAGGCAGCAGGCTCCAGAAAGACATAGGCAGAGCATATGAGCAGAGGTGATATACTCAATCAGCACAGGATAACACAACCATGATGGGTTGACTCGGGGGGGGTGGGAGGCCGGTCGGACACAGAGCGAGAGAGAGAGAGAGTGAGAGAGAGAGGAAGTGTGTGTGTGTGTGTGTGTGTGTGTGAGTTTTTTTAAAGCCACCACTTGCTTCAGACATGGACACCAGCAAAGTTCTTCATTTCGTGCCTTCGGGTGAGTAGATCAATGCCTTCCTGCTTCCTCTCAGCTGAGCACGACACACACACACACACACACACACACACACACACACACACACACACACACACACACACACACACACACACACACACACACACACACACACACACACACACACACACACACACACACACACAGCGCTCACTGGGAGAACCTTTGGGGTTCCCTATACCTAGTGAAACCCGAGAACCCCCTTGTGAAAAACATGTGCAGCCTCCACCTCCACTTAAACTCTAAGGCATGCTGCATTCTACTGTACATACTTGGGTATTTTTCTGTGTGTGTGTGTGTGTGTGTGTGTGTGTGTGTGTGTGTGTGTGTGTGTGTGTGTGTGTGTGTGTGTGTGTGTGTGTGTGTGTGTGTGTGTGTGTGTGTGTGCGTGCGTGCGTGTGTGTGTGTGTGTGTGTTTGCTCTCTGTCTCTGTGTACTTGGGCAATGTTCTTGTCCGTGACAGAAAAATGCAGTTTTTAGTTTTTTTTTAAAGGAGGTGGGGTTGTGTGGTTGTAAAAAGCCCTGTTGTGCTTTTACAGAAATGCAGATGTTTGGACAATGCATTTTTTGCTGTTTTTTTTTTCTTCTTTTTTTCCCTGCGTTCTTTTTGTTTATGTCTAAATGCGTAGAGAGAGACTAGAGGTTGGTGTGTGATCGTGTGTCTTGGGTTTGAGGTGGTGAGGTGGTGAGGTGGTGACGTTGATAAATGATTTGCGTTGCATTCCCTCGCAGAGAGAAGCCCGTATACCTGTCGAGTGCAGACAGCTGGAATGCAGAGGAAGCCCGCGCTCAAAATGCACTTTCTCATGTGTTGCACTGACGGCGCTCGTGTGTGAGGGATAGAGAGGCTGTGTGCGTGCGTGTGTGTGTGTGTGTGTGCGTGTGTTTCTATGAGAAAAAGAGAGCGAAAAAAGAATAGAATGGTTCCGGTTTGAGTCGTGTGCATTTTTGTGTGTGTGTGTTAGTGTGTGAGTGTGTGTGTGTGTGTGTGTGTGTGTGTGTGTGTGTGTGTGTGTGTGTGTGTGTGTGTGTGTGTGTGTGTGTGTGTGCGTGTGCGTGTGCGTGTTTGTGTGCGTGCGTGTGTTTCTATGAGAAAAAGAGAGCGAAAACATTATTTGTGTATCCATATATTGGTGTCCGTGTAAGTGTGTGTTTGTGTGGGTTTTGAGTCGTGTGCATTTTTTTGTGTGTGTGAGTGTGTGTGTGTGTGTGTGTGTGTGTGTGTGTGTGTGTGCTTGTTAGACAGCAGCGAGGGATCGACACAGCAAGAGAAGCAGTGTGTGTGTATGTGCACATGGATTTGTGTGTGTGTACTCTTCGTGTATGTTTTTGCATTCGTTTCTGTGTTGAAAAAAGATGTGTATATCTATGTATCGGGATCTGTATAAGTGTGCGTTTGAATGTTGTGTATTTGTGTGTGTGTGTGTGTGTGTGTGTGTGTGTGTGTGTGATTGTGTATTTCTATGCATGCAAAGTGGAGAGAAAAGAAATATGTACATCAATATGTCGACGTCTCTGTAAGTGTGTGTTGGTGCCGGTTAAAGAGGATGTTTGTGTGTGTGTGTGTGTGTGTGTGTGTGTGTATGTGTGTGTGTGTGTGTGTGTGTGTGTGTGTGTGTGTGTGTGTGTGTGTATGTGATAGAGAAAGACAGAGTGAGAAGCAGTGTGCGTTGATGTGCACGTGTATTCGTGTGTACTTATTGTGTATCATATATAGCATATGTTTCTACGCGGGAGAAACAGAGAGAGAAAAAAATATCTGTACATCCAAATCCCTGTGTCTATGTAAGAGTGCGGTTGTGTGTGTGCGTGTGTGCGTGCGTGCGTGCGTGCGTGTGAAAGAGAGAGACATTGGTTGGAAAGAAATGTGCACATCGAAATATCAGCTTCTTTGTAACTGGTTTGAGACTTATGTGCATCTTTGTGTGTGTGCGCGCGCGTGTGTGTGTGTGTGTGTGCATGCATTTGAGTGTGTGTATGTGTGTGTGTTTTTGTGTGTGTGCCTGCATTTGTGTGTGTGTGTGTGTGTGTGTGTGTGTGTGTGTGTGTGTGTGTGTGTGAGGCAGAGACAGGCAGACAGATTAGTGTTGGTGACAGCCACAGGAGAGCGGCTGGATCTCCTCTGAGAGACCGGAGCTTATTACGAGGTGTGTGGTGCAGCGCTGCTACTCACTTTCATTTTGTCTGGAAAGGGAGATTGTGACACTGCGTATAAGTGTGTGTGTGTGTGTGTGTGTGTGTGCGTGTTTCTATGTGTGTGTAGGTGTGTGCTTGTGTAGGTGTGTGTGTGTGCCTGAGCGAGCGTCATGCACTATGCACACCAACTACATCTCATAGAGTGTGTGTGTTTGTGTGTGTGTGTGTGTGTGTGTGTGTGTGTGTGTGTGTGTGTGTGTGTGTGTGTGTGTGTGTGTGTGTGTGTGTGTCGGGCGTGATGCTGTGGCGAGTCATTTGCATTAATTTGCTTGGTTCTGATTAGAGGCTGAGAGAGGGCAGGTTTGATCCTCGCTGCAAAACAATTTGTCTCCGTGAGTGAGAACACAAAGGTTTTCAAAAAGGAACAGGAAATCAACGGAGATATTGAGTTTTGAAAAAGGGTCTGTTTTGATTGCGAGTAGCCTGATCCAATGTCTAAACCCTTAAAATGACCATTTCTTTGTGTCATTTGAGTGTGTGTGTGTGTGTGTGTGTGTGTGTGTGTGTGTGTGTGTGTGTAACCTTGGTTTTTAAATGTCCATTTTAACCCTTAACTTACTACTATAGCAAAATAAACAAAATATATCTTCAGGAATTTTTGTTATTGATCACAACAAGATACTCAACAATTAGGTCTTATCAACGCAAGCTTTCCAAATGCACTTCTCTGCCCTCTAGAATCTAGATCAATCAAATAACATCGAGTGAGTTTTAGCTGCGTAGCACCTTTCAACACACACACACACACACACACACACACACACACACACACACACACACACACACACACACACACACACACACACACACACACACACACACACACACACACACACACAGCAGACACGCACGCACATACACACACACACTCACACACACACACACACACACACGTCACAGGAACATTTTGTCCATCAGAAAGGCTTGCTGAAGCTGCCCATACAAATGACTGAAACTTATGTTGTTCAGAAAAGGCAGGAAATAAACTATGTTTTACCCCCTGACTGAAAATGATGTCATTCAAGCAAGACATTTACTATTTAAAAAAAAAAATTGTGACCCACTGTACTAGGTTTCATGGGCATTTTGGATAATGTCAAGGTCAATTTGATTTTAATGTTGGGAAATACCTTGTTTCCTCTATCAGGATACCACCAGTGTTCTCCAAATCAAATGTAACTTCTTATTTCAACCTTATTAATGGCACTTAGAATTAAATGTTACGCTAACTGCACGTTTAAAGGATAGAATGGAGGATCAGTATCCATTCTTTGCAGTAGAACATTATGTTTTGTTTTTTAAAGATTGTTTTTTTTGGCATTTTCAAGCTTTATTTGACAGTACAAGGTTGAAATGGGGAGACAGAGAGAGAGAGAGAGAGAGAGAGAGAGAGAGAGAGGGGGATGACCTGCAGTAAAGGTCCACGGGTCGGATTTGAACCCACTGCAACGAAGGCCGGAGCCAATATGGTACACGCTCTATCCACTACGCCACCAGGTCACCCATGGTGATACATTTTTGATATGTTTTGTTGACAGAGGCATGGCTATTCATTTTGGACCCTGTCTTTGTCTATACATATAGTACAGTAAATACAGTCGAAAAATCCCTTCAAAATAATTTTCTTTTTTTGCAGTGGCATTCAAAGCCCCCCATCAATTGAATTTCAAGGTCAAATTTCAGGTGTTTTTCAGGGACAATTTGCCCTGAGCCCCCTGTTAATTAACTACCCATGGTTGTTGTCATCTATTAACATAAGCAAATAGTAAATGGACTCCATTATACAGCGCATTTCCCTGTTTTTTTACTGACTCAAAGCGCTTTACATTCATCCAATCACACTCACATTCATACACCGATAGCAGCAGCAGCTGCCACGCAGGGTGCAAGCTAACTATCGGGAGCAATTCGGGGTTCAATGTCTCTTTGCCCAGGAACACTTGGACATGTGGCGGGGAGACAGGGGATCGAACCACCGACCCTGCACCCCAGTGGACGACCGGCCTACCTGCTCTGTCACAGCCGCCCCGAGCAAACCTTTATATTATTGCAGCCAGTGTAGCAGCTGGTGTGGTGGGAGGGGGTCAGCAGGGACGGGACTCACTTTATGGACCTGTAAATTACCACACAGAGTAATAATACTGCAGTCAGGTTATGATATAATACTGAGGGCCAGATTCATTTACATATCTGATTTAGTTTGCTTACTCTAATATGGATTAACACAAATGACTATCTATCTATCTATCTATCTATCTATCTATCTATCTATCTATCTATCTATCTATCTATCTATCTATCTATCTATCTATCTATCTATCTATCTATCTATCTATCTATCTATCTATCTATCTAAGGGAGTAGGCGGCCACAAGAGCATTCTGTGTTGCAATCGTTCCAGTGTCAATGCACAGCCTAGGCTCTGTAAACGGGGATGTCAACAAAGGGTGTGTAAACAAAGTGGACCCACCGTAGTTACAACATAAGACAGATTTTGTATTCAATGCACACACAGTACTTACAGGAGATATTCACTGATTTTGACCATATCTATCTATCTATCTATCTATCTATCTATCTATCTATCTATCTATCTATCTATCTATCTATCTATCTATCTATCTATCTATCTATCTATCTATCTATCTATCTATCTATCTATCTATCTATCTATCTATCTATCTATCAAGGCAATTCTAACAATACAAGGCTCTATTTATATTATATACATTTCAGCTATACCATCAATGTCATTAAGGATGAACTGTTTACCATAATGCTATCATAATGAATGACAAATGAGATTATTTTCTTTCTGATGTACCATTTCTCAAAAACGTACACACGTGTCCGTTTAATACAATATCAAATTATTCAAAAAATAGTAAATGGCAAATATTTGCTACAGGGCTGTCAGCTGAAAGTCAATGATTCAAATCAAGTGAATTGTCCAGAGCCTGTTTTTGTCATGGTCTGTCCTTGTCTTGTTTTGGTGGTTCTCCATGTTTCCTGTTTTATGTTGGTATGTCTGTCTTGTTCCTCCCCATGTCCTGTCAAGTTTCCCTCCTGTGTGATTACTGCTCCCTCCCCTAATGTGTTTCACCTGTCCCTCGTTGTCTACCGTGTCTTGTGTGTGTATTTAACTTCCAGTGTGTCATTGTTCTGTGTCTTTGCATTGTACCTGTTGGTGAGTCCGTCCCTGTATGTTCCTGTGTTCCTGTGTTCCTGTGTTCCAGTGTTCCAGTGTTCCAGTGTTCCATGATCCATGTGCCTTTTTGCCTTTTTGGAGTTTTTGTGTTTTTTGGACAATAAATTACCTTTATTTGAAACGTCTTGCATTTGGGTCCTGCTTGCCTGCCTGTCTGCCTGCCTGCCTGTCTGCCTGCCTGCCTGTCTGCCTGTCTGTCGTCACCGTAACAGTTTTAGCTCCAAAGATTTTATTGAAAATTTAAAAATCCAGTTCTGTGAAAAGCAAAACTGAAGCCACATTTCTTTCTTAACCAGTTATGATGAAATATCATAATCATCACGCAATAATATATTAGTCTGAAGTGTTGTAGCGCATTGCTAGCAGGCTGTCAAGCTCTGACAGACAGTGTGTGTGTGCGTTGTAATCAGTGCTGCAGCCGTGACCTGCAGCGCCACAATATATCCGTATGGAGGACACATAAGCTGTATCCCATTACAGAGACCGCCTCCTTAATAGGACACGGTCTCGCGGTCTATGAAGGCTATAGCCTATGAAGGCCGATTTGAAGGCCGAACCAGGGCCGAACGAGCGTTGTTAAACGGGACGGTCTCCGCAGGTCTCCGTTTACGAGCATTTCCGGTTTGCGTAACAAGCCGTTACCTTGCGTGACGACACGCCGCTCCTGTGCTGCCTAGCAACCCTGATAGCTGCCAACGGAGACAGCCTTGTCAGCAGAGGAAAAAAGAAAAAGAAGTTGCCTTCCAGACAAAAAGAAAAAAAAGTACAAGAAAAAAAGAAAGGAAGATAAAAGTTAAGAAGATGGAGCAACACGTTGCTGTTTTGTTATTTTTAATTTTATCGTAGGCCTATGTCATCTCTGGAAAAAAACGCAATGAATCATGGGATATGTTGGGCTGCGAAGGATACATCTGATGCAGCCTTCAAAACTGTGAAACGAAGGCTGCATTTCTCGGCCGCATATGAGGAGCCTTGCAAGGAGCCTTGCAAATGGAACAACCTTTGCGCGCCGCTATGACGCAATCGGTCTTCAAATGCAGCCTTCGTAGACCGCAACCCCTGAATCGAGATACATCCATAGTGGCTCTGTGAATTAGTAGTTTGACCATGTGGAAGTGAGATTGATGACGAGTGTGTGTGTGTGTATAGGTGTGTGTGTAGGTGTGTGTGCTCGTGTGTGTCCGTGTGTGTGTGTGTGTGCGTGTAGATGTGACAGTGATCCCTGATCAGTATTCACCACTGGCAACAGATCTCAGAAGCTTGAGCACAGCCATCTGGGCAGAGGACATACACGCACACACACACACACACACACACACACACACACACACACACACACACACACACACACACACACACACACACACACACACACACATTGCTATACATTACCACACACACACACACATGAGAACAAAAACACACACACACACACACACACACACACACACACACACACACACACACACACGTTGCTATACATTACCACACACAGACACACACACAGGAACACACATACCAACACTGAAATATGACAAAATCAGGTCCATGCATCCAAGCATTTCTTTCACACACACACACACACACACACACACACACACACACACACACACATGCACACGCACACGCACACGCACGCACACACACACCAATTTGCACACACGGATATAAACACTCTCACCGGCCGTGACACAGATACCATGAATACACACACTGAACGTAATTATATACACAATGCATTGTATCTACATAATTTGTTGGTTTACACACACAAAGTAATGACACTCATCAAGCCTTCAGGGTACCAAGCAAGGAAGACCACACATTGATTATATTAGAACGTCACACACACACACACACACACACACACACACACACACACACACACACACACACACACACACACACACACACACACACACTCACTCTCTCTCTCTCAATCTGGCACCAACACACACTTACAAAGACACCTATGGATTTACAGATCTCTTTTCCATAATTCTCATGCACACAAACACCCACACACACACACACACACACACACACACACACACAACGCACAGTGTTGAAAGTGTGATGAGAACACTTCCTGTCAGTAAGACGGGCAGTGTAGTCAGAATGAGGCTGGTATTTCTGGTATCATATTTATTAGGTTTTATCTATATCACATTATATTTTAATTTATCCGCTAACTAGATTTGGTGAATTGAATCGGTCAATGTCAAAAAGTTACTGACAGAAAGACACTATGTTATAATTAACTGTATAGTGAGTTTTTGAATGTCACCCTATGTGAGTGAGCCTGTTTCAGTTTCTATCAGTTAGTATTTCCTTGATAAATAATCTTCTCAATCCAAAATCAAGCGTTGAAATTACCACTATTACTACCACTGTTGCTTCTTATTGTATAGTGTAAATAATGATAACGGGACTTCACTTGATTTGGGGAAAATGTTTTCTTTATTCTATGCAATATCGGAAAACTACATTCAGGCTAAAAAGAAATATATGTTTGGATCCATTTTTGGTCACAGGAAATCCTTCCTCCCTTCCTGTGGCCGTCTAACAGTATAACTCCTCTCTCACTGTACACTGTGTAACACTTGATTATTTTTTATTATCTGTGAAAACTATTTTAATTTAATTTAAAAAGTATTTCATGATTTAGATTTTGCAGGGAATGTCTGAAAAGTGCAGTTCTGCATTTCTGAAAGTGCAGATTTAAGTTTCTCACGGTATTTTTCCTTATGCTCTGCACAGCCACACACAATATAGACACACACACACACACACACACACACACACACACACACACACACACACACACACACACACACACACACACACACACACACACACACACACACACACACACACACACACACACACACCCATAGGAACATTTTCATCCCTTTATAGACCTTCTGTAGGTCGTCTGGTGTTTATTCGCTCTTGTTTGTGGGCTTGTCCATGTGGTCTGGCGTATGTTCAGAAACATCCAAAGCAGCTGATGCTATTGGTCAGAGCAGAAACCAGCCCCTAACACACCTACATCATGACATGCAGTACACACACACACACACACACACACACACACACACACACACACACACACACACACACACACACACACACACACACACACACTCACTAGATTTTTCCTCATTCCACCAAGATTATAACTTATTCCAGGTTTGTGTTACAGTCAGCCGAGAAACCGCAGAAACAACACAATACACATGGCACACTTTAAGCAGCCTATCCCTATATGGTATTTAAAGTGGTAGTTTTGCAAGATTACGATTTTTTAAGATTATTATTTTTGGGCATTTTTGCTTAATTAGATAGATTTGGAGAGACAGAGATGAAATGGGGCAGAGAGGGGAATGACATGCAGAGAACTGACCCGGGACGCTCTAACCACTACACCACAAACGCCCCCCTTGTAAACCTTTTTAACTCCACTTTTACGGCAGCTGGTGTTGTCTAGAAGGCACTATTGTTGTCTTCATTTTTAACAATCAGATTTTTTATTTTGCTTAAATTGGTGTGCTGGATCTTTGACAACAACAACTATTGTAAATCAAACTACACTGATGACAGCTACACAAGTACAGTTATTTTAATCCATATTATACCAGTAGAAAGTATCCCAGTCATTTACAATTAATGGAGGATAGTCCAGCGGATAGTGATAGTGCACAATTTTAGAGGAAAATTGTACCCACTGGACTAATGTTTTTATTCACAGACTTGGATGCATAGAGCTTGTTTCCTGACAGATACTTTTTTGTTTTACGCAGCAGATTACATGTTTGAATATACAGTATGTACAGTATATTATTATGAGTATTTAAGAGGTTGTCAGCGGGTAAAAGGGGACGCTGATAAACCGATGTCCGTGGGCCCTTTAGGTTAGAGGTGATCCACTTTCATTTGACTTCGCAGAGAAGTCGAGTCTTCATCTCATAGGAAATACAATAGATGCTTTTAACTCAGCAATAAAGCAGATTGTCTGCGGCCATTATCTCCAGATTTAAAGTAGATTACATTCGCTTAGTCGGGCACACACACACAAAGACAAGCACGCACACAAACGAACAGACACACACAAAGACAAACACACACACACACACACAAATATACAGCCACACACACACAAATGAACACACACACACACACACACACACATTCACTGACACACAGACATAATCTCTTCGATGTAGCCGCATTGACATTGATGTAGCTACTTTTACACAGAAAAATGCACATGTTTAGAAAATAAAAACCACAAAAACAGACAGTGTTGGTGGTCCTCTCTTGTCTTTGGTCAGGATGACTTACCGGTTTGGAATACCGTTGTTTAAATATAGGCCACAGTTTACCTCAGCCCTCTGGCATAGAGGCTGACGTTTTAATTTCACGTTCTTTTCACGCCCTCCCGGACGTTTTGTGCAACTGTTTTTCGGGATTGTTGGATTAAAAAAATAATAAATAAAAAAAGCAAAAAAGCCCTAAAATGTAGGAAGTCCCAAAAACATTCATGTCAAATGCAGTGTGCCAAGAATACCCGGGTGCCCTATTAAACCCAAATTAATTTAGCAGTATGAATACCAACCATTTAGTAAAAAGAAAATGTATGTGATTTGGAACGCAGGGACAGTCTATGCCTATAGTTACTAGCACAGAAAGCGGCAACGTGCATATAAAGGCGAGGTATTTGTTTCAGTTCCTCTTTCATATTGCTGCTATGAGGCTACACAGCCAGCGTTGAGAGCTCAGAACAATTTGTACTGTGCCGAGTGTTTTCTCTCCTTTTGCAGCGAATTAAATTTAAAACCAACAAACTACAACAGAGAAGAGAGAAGTCGACCAGACGTGTTCTCTGCTGCTCCTCTATTCTCGATATGTACACACACACACATACACACACACACACATACACACATACACACACAGACACACATACGCGCTTACACACACATACGCGCTTACACACACACACACACAAACACACACACACACACGCTCACATACACATGGACACACACACACATGCGCTCACAGAGACCCTCGCGCACACAGACACACACACACATACACACGGACACACACACACACACAGTCACACACACTTAGAGAGGCCCACGCACACGCACACACACACACACACACACACACACACACACACACTCACACGCACACACACACACACACACACACAGCATAGTAATGATTCCAAGATGTCTGAAGATGCCCGTGTCGATGAACAAGTTGCATCATGCTGTCGATGCGTCCTAAAGACATTTTCTCCTTCCCGCTCACACCGAGGGTTTTTATTTACTGTAAATACGCTCACCACATTGACCTTGACATTGTTTTGTGCTATTGATTACTAACCGAAACGCTCTTGATTCAATTTATACTCTTTGTAACCAGCATTACCTCAATATTCTGTTAGGTTAAACAGTACTGGACCCAAGAGCAGGCAGAGACAGTTGTTGGATTTGATAAAAAAAAAAATGTTTATTTCATGAGGAGGGGAAGCAGCAGTGATAGGGGAAGCCGGGGAGTAGCGAGGCAGGTAGGCAGGCTGGAGGTAGTGGTCCGGGTAACACTGTAGTGCATAGTACGATCTGGCGACGACAGCAGGGAAGCCAGAGGTGAAAGTAGGTGGGTGATTGCTGATGCAGACCAGGTGAGCGCAGACAGACACAGGAGGGGGAACACACAGCAACCAGCTGATCATGACATATTCCTCTTTTTGTTGTTTATTCCCCCCCTCCATTAAACAAGAAAACATATGTAAAAACGAAATTAATTAAATAAAGTAAAATTGAATATACTGTACATATGCACACATGTAAATAAAATAAATAAATAAAGAATATAAGATATTATAAAAAAAATATGAATATAAGGAAATAAATTAGTAAAACAAATATATTAAATAATATATAATTAAAATAACAGAGTATATATTCATTCACTATATACGATACATACACATTAAAAAGTAACAATAGAACAGGGCTGTATCAAACAACAATGGGCTGCCACGCTGCTGTTAAAGGTGCAGTGTGTAATATGACATCATCAAGAAAGTTCTACAAAGTTCTAGAATGCGACACTCCCTGGGTAACCCCAACCCTTTCGAATAATAACAGAAGCTACAGTGGCCTTCAAAGACAAGAACAATTCTAAATTTTAAACAATGCACCTGATGACATTCCAACTATGACACTTTCAAGAGGGCGACACTAGGCCTTGGTCCAAAATATGCAGAAATATGGACATATATGAGACCCTTTCTAAGGGAAAAAATAATAATTCAAAAAAAAAATCAGCTATTATGCACTAAATTAAATATACTTATGGATATTATAATTACTTTCTACAAAATCTGCTAGGAAATAAAACCCAAAATTCTACAGGCTGCTGTTAAATGCTGTATAATATAACAGGTACTCTGTCCAATACATGTACAATGTCTGTCCCTCCATAAGACTTCTCTCTCCTTCCTCCACTCTGTCTGTCCGATGTCCTTCTCTGTCCTTGTCGCATCATGTCGTGACGCTGTAATAAACATCCATCCATCTATACGAGGCAACACACACACACACACACACACACACACACACACACATCCATCCGTACACCGCAGCAGCAGCATATCACCAAAAGGTTCCACCATGTTTACTGTCTACTGTAGTTAAAGGGGAAGTAAGTGATATTTCTTTGTTAAACCTGCAGTGTGTAGAATTTTGGGTTTTATTTCCTAGCAGATTTTGTAGAAAGTAATTATAATATTCATATGTACATCTAATTTAGTGCATGATAGCTGAACATTTTTTTTGGAATTATTTTTTTTTCCCTTAGAAAGGGTCTCATATATGTCCATATTTCTGCATATTTTGGACCAAGGCCTTGTCACCGCCATTTTGGAAGTGTCATAGTTGGAATGTCATCAGGTGCATTGTTTAAAATTTTGAATTGTTCTTGTCCTTGAAGGCCACTGTAGCTTCTGTTATTATTCAAAAGGGGTGGGGTTCCCCAGGGAGCATTGCATTCTAGAACTTTGTAGAACTTACTTGATGATGTCATATTACACACTGCACCTTTAATATACGTGTTAAATTTCTCTGTATTCACACAGCAACCACTTAAACAGTATGATCAGTTCTTAACACAGGTCTCCCAGTTATTGAGCTTTGCCATAATTGCCAGTTAAAATTTAGAGTATCCCGCTTGTTTTATCCAATCAGGAGACAGAGCGCTATGAAGAGGCGGGGTCTCTGTGCCCGTGAACGATGACTTGGCTCTCCATCGCGGGACTATCTGATGAAGACGGCTGTGTGTTTAGTGTGGTTAATATGTTGCTATCCCATGTTCACTAGTTAAAGGTGCAGTGTGTAATATGACATCATCAAGAATTTCTACAAAGTTCTAGAATGCAACACTCCCTGGGTAACCCCACCCCTTTCGAATAATAATAGAAGCTACAGTGGCCTTCAAGGACAAGAACAATTCTAAATTTTAAACAATGCACCTGATGACATTCCAACTATGACACTTTCAAGATGGCGGCACTAGTAAGATATGCAGAAATATGGACATATATGAGACCCTTTCTAAGGGAAAAAAAAAATTCAACATTTTTTTTCAGCTATTATGCACTAAATTAAATGTACTTATGGATATTATAATTACTTTCTACAAAATCTGCTAGGAAATTAAACCCAAAATTCATAATATAATATCCGTCGTTAAGGGCCCGAGTGTTGGACCATAAATGTGATGGAGTGTGAAGTATTGGTTAGAGCACTGGCGCGCGCGCACACACACACACACACACACACACACACACACACACACACACACACACACGTCGGCATGGCAGCAGCACAGTTCACACTGAGTAAAGATACGGTCGGAACATGCACAGAATACACACATAAGGATCTCACAAACTGTGGCCTCAATTTAAACAGTAGAGTCAACCAGACATTGTTCCAGAATTTTCTCCCCTGCTGCCTTACATCGATTTAGCAGAATGTGTGTGTGTGTGTGTGTGTGTGTGTGTGTGTGTGTGTGTGTGTGTGTGTGTGTGTGTAGCTCTGTGGGGAGACACCACCACAAATGAAAAGCAGTGAGATCTGCCGGTCGATGGAAGGCAGGCTGGCCCAACGTACTGTAGAGTGGTGTGTGTGTGTGTGTGTGTGTGTGTGTGTGTGTGTGTGTGTGTGTCTGTCTCTGCGTGTGTGTGTGTGTGTGTGTGTGTGTGTGTGTGTGTGTATGTATGTGTGTGTAGCAGACTTGAAAGGGAGATGGTGGCCTGGCTTTAATCGAGCCGGAGGAAGACGAGAATGTGCAAGCAATTAGCAGGAATCCCCGAGCACTAGCGTTTTTTCACTTTTTTTCTTCACTTTTTTTCTTCTCCCTCCTCTTCTATGAAAATGTAGGCTGCCAATTTCTTGTGTGTGTGTGTGTGTGTGTGTGTGTGTGTGTGTGTGTGTGTGTGTGTGTGTGTGGGAACAACACATTCACTCCATGCATGGCTTGCTCATGAACACACAGCAGAGCATCCCAGCTTGGCGCTTGCAGCACCTGAGTATAATTCCTTACCTGTGTGTGTGTGTGTGTGTGTGTGTGTGTGTGTGTGTGTGTGTGTGTGTGTGTGTGTGCGCGTGTGCGTGTGTGTCTAGTGAAAGGACCTCAAGATTACTGAGCAACTTTATCACAAAGACAGGGAAATAGAATGTCTTTGTACTAATGTCAATTCTGAATCCAATTGCTCTGCTCTTTGGTTGAGGCCAGTTTCCATCTGGCTGTTGGTATCAAATATTCTTGTGTTTAGTTTTTTGCTGTTCAAATTGCGGTCTTGTTTTAACTGGCGTGGTGAGTGGTCAGGTTTGCCTTTGTCTCTGTGTGTTTTTGAACACTGCACCTTAGCCCCAAGCTACTCTGCTTTCTGTCAACTTCTTTGGCACATTTGCATTTTAACACAAACACACACACACACACCCACACACACACACACACACACACACACACACACACACACACACACACACACACACATGCACACATATCACCACACTAGGGCTGTCCCTGAAATTGGGATTTTTTCAGTCGAAATTGGACATGCCTGTTACAGAAAACAGACATTTGACTATCTCGGAAGTTCATTGCCAAAGACTGCAGCTGTCATTATTGTGCTTTTAACAAATAAAACAAATTGGATTTTTGTCTATAATCTACTGTACATTGAAAGTTATTTTCTACGGGGTTTCTCAAGCATAACTTTGTACCGATTTTTGGCTTCCTAAAATACTGTTTTATGGTGATACTATGTGGCTGTGCCCAATTGTTAACTCTTTCAGAAAAACTTAAAACTGAGAAATCCCATCGGCTTGACTTGAAGAATCTCTGTCGACTGCGGGGGTTCTAGCTGATGATTCAAATTATCGACTTTCAGGAGATCAGGCTCTTAGGCCCACACACCACACACTCTCTCTCTCTCCACACACACACACACACACACACACACACACACACACACACACACACACACACACGTTGAAACCCATCTCTCCTCTCACACCAATACAGACTAATTATACACATTGATGTCCGAGTGCTGTGGGAACAACACATACATAACATGTGACGCACGCACTCACTCACTCACTCACTCACTCACCCACCCACCCACCCACCCACTCACTCACTCACTCACTCACTCAAACCTCTGCTCTCTGACATCATCAAAGTGAGACGCCAGTAACCCCCGGAGACACATCAGAGGCAACTGCTCTTCCCTTTGATCAAACAGTCATACTTTAATTTCCTAATATTTATAAAAGAATCTCAACTAGTATTTTTTTGTGTGTGATAAAAGAAGGTTGTTGTTTCACCTCGCTGCTGTGGTAACCTTCAAACGGCGCCGTGGTAACCTTCAAACGGCGCCGTGGTTACATTAGTGCATGGAGACTCCTGGTAGAATACAATGGAACGCAATGATTAATTTTTAATTTTTTGCTTTTTATAAGGGACAAGATTATAAAGCAGTGAATGTTACGATTGGCTTTTTCCCATGTCAGCTTGATGGATATGTAACAGCTCAAATACAAGCACTCAGAGGCACCCTTAGCTCAGTTGGTAGGGCGTCCCCCCCCAAGGGCCTCGGCCAGCAGCGGACCCGGGTTCGATTCCAGCCCGCGGTCGTTCTCTGCATGTCACTCCCCTCACACTCACAAACTTCTAAACTTTTACATGTTACACGTTTGAGAAATCGGCAACCGTTAAAATGTTACTTTGGCCCTTTTTTATCACGTGGAATGTCACGCAATAACTTGTTAGCGTAATGTTTCTTCACAGCACAGAGCCACAGCTGTTCAGTGAAGCATCCATGTAAGCCTCGGACATCTGTATTTTTCCGTAGAGCCCTTGGCTTGCCGTTTAAATGTTTTTCCATAAAATATTTTTGGTTTGTTTTAGGCCTGTGAAATCAAATGACTAGATGTGTCTAGTCACCTAACTGCTCCTGTACGCCCCTTAGCCTCCTGGGAAACACCTTGTTAAAACACATTCTACAAACTGCTATTCACAATGTGTGTAATAAGCTTGGTGACTGAAGTTCTAAAGAAACACAAATGAAATCAAAATGTAAAATGAGTGCCTTCCGTTTAAAACGTGTCTCTCCAAATGTGTCAAATAAAGCCAGACAAAGCCGCAAAAAAATTGCATTAGTTAAAATAGTTTGAATGTCTTTAAGTATCAATTAAACAGAAAAAAATATTTAAAAAAATGCCTATACGAGCAGAAAAGAGCATGCTAGCCTATAGCATAGCATCATAGCATAGTGAGGAATTCCCTCTCCTCTCAATTGGCCACAGAGAAACGCCTGCTAGCGGTCTGCGTGTGTGTGTGTGTGTGTGCGCGTGCGTGCGTCTGCCAAACGGCCGGTGGGCACAATTAGCTCACACAAGGGCCCCATCCTTCTCCGCTGTACTGGCTTTAGCTCTGGTAGATTCCCCTATAAAAGCAACAGGGACACCTTTCCTTTTTAAATCGCGTGCCCTCTTCACTTCTTCTCGGCTTTTTAAATTCCAGGGTTTGTCCCTCCTAGGGGGTTTCTAGCATATGTTAAGTTTGTACCTGTAGCTCTAGCAGTGTATTGTCAGTGTATTGTCTGACTCCTATATTTTATATACCATTGTGTTTGCGCCTGTGGACTCTTATCTCTTCACCACGGGATAGTAGGAAATGTTTTATCAATTCTCTTATATGTCTTGTACATGTGAAGGTATTGACAATAAAGCTGACTAGACTTGACTTGTTTTGACTGCCCTTTGAGTGCGAGAAAAGCGCTATATAAATCCAATCCATTATCATTATTATCATTACCTGTAACAGTGTATTGAACCTGTCAATTAATACTGACTGGTTGGTTTATGTACCACACATCCTTCAGATCATATAAGTTTAGTTTCTTTTGTCTTGTAGCATTTAAATACACATCAAAAAGCCTTATGGTGGGGGCTCGTGGCGCAGTGGTCAGAGCGTTATTGCCCCGCGGGGCCATGCCGTCAGTTCTCTGCATGTCTTCCCCTCTCTGCCCCACTTCAACTCTGTCTGCCCAAAATAATAAAAAAAAAAAAAGCTAAAATGTTCCAAAAATAATCTTTGAAATAACAGTTTGAAGAATACAGCACCCAGCTAGTCAATGATATGATTATTAATGTTTTAGAAGGGTTACATCTGCAATAGCGTAGCCACAGACAGGCTGTCAAAGTAAGAATGCATCAAAAGACAGAGCACCGCATTGTTGCTTTCTGTCTTTTAAGAATCGTCCTTGACAATAACAGAAATATGGATCTTGTGCCAGACTCATCATTTTCTGTTGTTTTGGCCCAAACAAACAGGTGGTTTGGTTTCTCTTTTCTCACAGTATTTGTGTTACTGTCACTGTTGTGCACATGTTAAATATAATCAAATGAGACTGAACTAAGAACATTTTGAATCACTTATGTTAACCGTATAGGCACCAGACAGACGTAGCTCTGGATAAAAATGAAGAGACCACTCCAAATGTTCAATGTCTCTCGTTTTACTATTTAGAAGCATATGTTTGAGTAGGATGAACATTTTGGTTTTATTCTACAAACTACTGACATCATTTCTACCAAATTCCAATACATTTTTTTTGTCATTAAGAGCATTTTCAATAAGTTATGTAAGATGTAGAGATGAAGATTTAAGAAAAATCCAGACTGTTCTCTTAATTTTTTCCAGAGCTGTATATTCCTGAATGAAAGTTAAATTTCTTAAAGGGGCAGTGTGTAATATGATCATCAAGAAAGTTCTAGAATGCAACGCTCCCTGGGTAACCCCAGCCCTTTTGAATAATAACAGCAGCTACAATGGCCTTCAAGGACAAGAACAATTCT
>CM049408.1:27097500-27100000 GCA_026929865.2 Hyperoplus lanceolatus | reverse complement strand
GGGAGGAGGAACCAGAGACCTCATGGTTACTGGTTGCCTACCTTTTCCTATAGGCTATCCTACCATACTTATATATACACACCGTGACATCGTATACACAGTCAATGTGTTTTGTTCTAAAGTAGTTGTCGCTAGAGAGAGTAGGTGAATTTATCTTTATTTAAAGATGTCGAGGAACTTTCAGTTTGTGTTCATGCTTGTGTTTTTACTACACCAGCTGTTGTTCCTGGATGAGCGTACTCATGACATTAAGAAAAACTATATGAAAATAGCATTTAAGCGCTTTACATTGTTTTGTACACATTCACCCATTCACACACACACATTCATACACCGATAGCAGCAGCAGCAGCTACCACGCAGGGTTCAAGCTAACTATCAGGAGCAAGTTAGGGCACAGTGTCTCTTTGCCCAGGGACACTTGGACATGTGGCGGGGAGACGGGGGATTGAACCAGCGACCCTGTAACCCAGTGGACGACCGGCATACACACTTCACCACAGCCACCCAGAAAATCCTCCATGACTGTTAATGAGCCTGGCGCTAAAAGCCCATCAGAGCGTGACGTATATTAAGGTCCTTAATCAGTTCTGTCCAACAATTAACTTTGTGTGTGTGTGTGTGTGTGTGTGTGTGTGTGTGTGTGTGTGTGTGTGTGTGTGTGTGTGTGTGTGTGTGTGTGTGTGTGTGAGAGAAGCCCATTACAGCCGACAGAGACGGAGCGCATTAACTCCTGACAAAAACAAATAATGAACTGCCGCTCATTTAACTTCTACTCTGTCCAGTCCAATTGAAGACGAACAATTCATGCACGCACGCACACACACACACACACACACACACACACACACACACACACACACACACACACACACACACACACACACACAATGTAAAGCCTCTGTAAACCTGGTTCTAAAATAGTAAAGAATATGATACCATAGTTGGGTGTCTCAATAAGCTTTTAAAAAAATTGATTGAAAATAAATGTTCAAAAATATCAAAAACCTTGTGAGTGAGTGAGTGAGTGAGTGAATGAGTGAGTGTGTGTGAGAAAGCGCGTGGTGTGTGTGTGTGTGTGAGAAAGCGTGTGGTGTGTGTGTGTGTGTGTGTGTGTGTGTGTCTACATTTACCATTTAGAACAAAGCTCCAAAGTGAGTCTTATTTCTGTCACAGCAGAGTAACAACCGCCAGCCAGTCTATTGTCATCGATCTGACAGAGCCACTACAGACTACACGGTTAACATGCTCCCATCCAATCCCTCTAAATCTGTGTGTGTGTGTGTGTGTGTGTGTGTGTGTGTGTGTGTGTGTGTGTGTGTGTGTGTGTGGCAGCCAAACAGCACACACACACACACACACACACACACACACACACACACACACACACACACACTCACCTCGCTCACACACACACACACACACACACACACTGATCACAGCTCTCAGACTAAGATCAAAGGAGAGTGGCAGTGTGCCTCAGTTATAAATGAGCAGTCTAATAAAAGACCTTCCTAAGGGATGGAGAGAGATTTTCATTGTGTTCAACGATTTTTTAACATTTTTGATGTATCAATTTTTTTTCATGCTTCCTTGACAGAATGGTGACCATCAAACGAGACCATCAGTGCAAAGAATGATTTTTTTTTATATATAGTTTTTCTTGATGCCTTTGTCATGGGTATATACGCTCACCCAGGAACAACAGCTGGCGTAGTAAAAACACTACCACTTTTGTCCAAAGGGGGCGCTAGAATTAACACAACACCACAATTGTTGTTTTGCATTTGTCATTGTTTTTATGATGTTGTATAAACTCGATACCTTGAGGAAATAATTTGCGGACTTATTGATAAAGCAAATTATTGTAAGTAAAGTTGCAGTTTAGTTGCTAGCCATAATTCTTGCATAATATGTTGGCAATTGGAACGGGAAAAGGAAGAGATGTTCAGCTACACACACACACACACACACACACACACACACACACACACACACACACACACACACACACACACACACACACACACACACACACACTAGGGAATCTCCCAAGGATTTTTTAATAAACTTCATTATTTATTAGACGTAGAATTCTGGCCTATTTTTCGACGCCCTACGAGACTGTATGTTGTGACTACTAATGTAATTCCTATTTAGTTTGATTGCTATCAAGTGTTTAGTTTGATATTTGATCCATGCAGACGACATATATGGAAATGATAAATATCTAGGGGACGTAATGGTCTGATCATGATTACAAATTGACTGTATTATCATTTTGATAATAAATTAAAGGTGCACTATGCAGTTTCAGAGGAGGGGAATTTGTGAAACATTTGCTTAGCCTGCAGTTAGTTTATAAAACATATTTTCTCTACATGTAATTCTTAGTATTGAATAATTCTATCATGATAAATCAAAACTAAATTATTATGAAGGACCTGGCACCAAATGACTTGAAAACCAAACTGTGGGCCCTGCTGCTGTAAACAACAAC
>CM049408.1:27082500-27090000 GCA_026929865.2 Hyperoplus lanceolatus | reverse complement strand
ATAAATAATGAACTTTGCTCCGCCTGTTATCATAACGGCTGTTCCATTACCTCCAAGCCAAGGAGAAGCAGCCAATTAGTATTTGCAGCACAAGCAGAGCAGTCAGAATATTCCTGCTGCATTGGATGTCCCTGTCTCCCTGTCTCCCTGTCTCCCTCACCCAATTATCCCCCACAATGCACTGCTCCGATTCCCTCTCGGTCCCCTCCGCTGCAGCGCGCTACACAACTATCTGTATTATTAGGAAACCCATTCATCGGGATATAAAACACAATTATATTATTATGTCGCTAAGAAAAGGATTATCCACCATTGTCATGTCAGACGTTCATTAGTGAAGGTTGGGGCTGGGAGAGGAATCTTCGCTTGTGGTAGGCAGGGAACTAAAAGCTCCGAGCAAGGTTACCGGAGAAATAGTGTTTGTTTTTACACTTTATAGTATAGTTTAGTTTGTTTATTGTCATCATTTTTTTTTTCAAACAACACACACAAACAAACAAACAAACACTTGCATCATCTCAAAAACACAAATCAAATAATTACTTAAAAAAAAGAAATAAAATAAAACAATAAAACAAAGAACAAAACAAACAAGAATTATAATAAAATATATATTTAAAAAAGTATTTAATAAAAAATTAACAAAAAGCTTCATCTGAAATGATTGTCAGTTTTGGTCTTTTTTTGTTAGAATAAATTAAACACAAAACTACAAAAACAACTAAGTAATTGAAAGGGAAAACATAGCTTGAATAGTAAACAGCAGAAGCTACAGCAATAGTCATTCAGAGCAAAGAAGATCGTCCGTGACCACCTCCATCCCAGCCTCAACCTGCTCAGCCTACTGCCCTCTGGTAGGAGGTACAGGAGCCTGAAGAGACTGTCTGTCTGTCTGTCTGTCTGTCTGTCTGTCTCTGGTAGGAGGTACAGGAGCCTGAAGAGCAGAACCAACAGACTGGCTAACAGCTTCTTTCCTTGGGCAATCAGGACCCTTAACTCTCATAAAACATAAAACATTAAACGATAGTTATGTATGTAACTACGGTTCTATGAGTTCCTACTGACCGCCAGAGGCGGTGCTTACAGCACTGGATGTTCCATCACGCGCATGCGCAGGTCGAGATCTTTATACCAACAAAGTCACCTGTGACACCTGGGTGACCCCGGGAATGTCTATATATTCCGGAAGTCACTCGAGGATCTGTTCCAACTGGATCTTCTCGCGGTATCTGAGAAGTCTGAGTGACAGAGAACTCTGGCGGTCATCCGGAACTCATAGAACCGTAGTTACATACATAACTATCGTTCTATTTCGTTCCTACTGACCACCAGAGGCGGTGCTTACAGCACTGGATGACTTATACCAAAAAGGTCACGAAGAGTACTCATCAATTAAGGGCTTGCAGCCATCAACAAGGCAGCTGTCATCCCACAGGATGAGGTGCAGCGACATTTACTCTGTAGAGCCACGCAACGTACATGATGAAGACCATGTAGCCGAGGCGCAAATGACCTGCCGTGAAATCCGCTACAAGGCAGCCCATGATGTAGCCATGCTCCTGGTAGAGTGGCACTCAACGGCCAAGGCATGGGGAGCCCCTGTGCTCTATATGCATTGAAGACCACATCCACAAGTCAGTGGGAGTGTCTCTGTTTGGACAGGGCAACCCCCTTCCTGCAGCTCCCATAGCAGACAAAGAGGTATTTGTCTTACGCAAGCTGATTGTTGCCACAACCTATGCCCTAAGCGCCTGCACCGGGCACAGTGGGTCTGACATTCTTTCTGCACCCCCTGGTGAGCCCAGGGGATTGAAAGCAGCCATCTCGATCGATTGGTTTACATGGTGGGGAGACAATCATTTGGATAGGAAGGATGGATTTGGCGAGAGCACCACTCCTGACCCTTCTGCATGCCAGAGCAAGCACGCCTGGCTCACTGACGAGGCATGGAGTTCACCGACCGATTGCAGTCGCAATGGCAAGGAGGAATGCCGTCTTCCTAAGGCCCTCAGGACTACTTGCAAGTCCCATGATGGTGCCCTCAGGGGTCATGGTGGCTGAATGAAGCCTCTGGCCTCCCTTCAGAAACTGCCTGACTAGGTAGTGGGACCCTACCGTCTGGTTATCCACCCCTGCATGTGCGGCCGATATCGCAGCCACATAGACGCACAGGGTGGAAGCAGCTCTCCTGCTGCCCAACACAGACTGCAGAAAGTGTCGTATCACTATCACTGAGCAAGTCCATGGGACTTCACCATGTGCCATGCACCACTGTGAAAACAACTTCCACCTGTTTGCATAGCGCCATGTAGTAGAGAGTGCCCCTGAAGTTAAAAAGGTATGGACCTCTGACTGGTCGCAATACGTCAACAGTGGGTCCTGGCTACCAGGAGCCCCACGCACAGCTGCAGGCGCCCTGAGTTCGGGTGCCACATGTGTCCGCCTACCTGAGACAGAAGGTCCTGTCTCCCTGGAAGGCACCAAGGCTCTTCTTGAGGAGTTTAGTAACGCTGGAATTCATGGCCTTCCTGGCCAATGTGGAGCCACCAAACGTAGGCTGTAACTGCAATGCTGGACCCCGTCCAGTGTTGCCAGTAACAAAAGAATTGGAGGAAATGCATAAAGCAGGCTGACTGGCCAAGCATTAGCCAGAGCATCCTGCCTTAGGGGACTGGTCCTCTCCATCTAGGAGAACCCAGGGGGACAGTGGGTCATCTCTTCGGAAGCAAAGAGATATGCCCCTGCCCTGCCATACTTGTCCCAATCATGCCCACCACCTCCGGATGGAGTCTCCACTCCCCGGGGGTGGCCCTTTTCTATCGCTGTGTTCCGGACACCTGGAACCTGGACAGCTTAGATAATGATAATTAGATAATGCTGAGGTCAGCATACTTATCAGTCGAAGGAAGAGGCTGTATTCCAGCAGCCTCCATTGCATGAAGTGCGGTAGTAGCTGCTGAACGGTAGCTACACGCTCCGGAGAAAGGCAGGCTCGCATGGCCGCCGAGTCGAGCACCAGCTGAGCTGTAATGGTGGCAGGGATGCTGCCACACACTGTTTAATATACGCAGAGCCAGGGACGGCCCAAACGGAAGAACCCTGAACTGGTACACCTTGCCCAGAAATGCAAAGGGGAGGACTACCTGTGACATTGGGCTGTAGGGACTTGAAAGTAGCATCTTTCAAGGCTATGACACAACCCAGTCCGCCTGAGCGATAGACTGGAGGACCCCTGGAACACGCAGCATGAGGAAAGGAAGAATCGTGAGGCACTGATTCCGCCGTCTTAGTCCAGAACGGGGCAACGCCGCCCCACCTCCTGGTACCTGAACTTCGGTTGAGTAGAACCTACCGAGCATCGAGTAGCACCCCCAAGGACTCTGGGGGAGGGCGGAGGCTGGACGCCGACCTCCTGGTGCCTGAAATGCTGCTGTAGCGCAGTGTTACGGCGCTGTCCAGAATGTGCTGAGAAGCACTGGCCCCTTGATTGTCCACCTGAACGTGGTTGAAGCTATTGGCACGGGGTACCACAGAGGTTCCCGGCCTGGAATCAGGCAGAGGTGCACGTCGCAGCGTGCGACTACTGTCTAGCCTGGTCAACCTGAACACTTCGCACTGGGCCTGAAGAGCAGCTGGCCGAACGTCTGGCCTGGGATCACTGGAAGAGAACGGAGGGTCTGTCGACACACCTCCGACTGGGACGACTGCGCCAGCCAACCCTGGCGGCGCGCCATGTCACAGTTGACATCAACCTGCCTAGCTCCCTAAGTCATAATGCAAAATCTGCAGTGAAGCATCACTGAGGGTCCATGCTGAGTGACCAGCACCTGACCCCTGTATGGTTTGCGACCGAGCCAGGACTGTGTGAGAAAGCAAATTCCCAGATGGCCCACACAGGCAGCAATGTCGTAACTCCTAGTAAGGAGGTCGCCTGAAATCCGGCACTGGGGCCGAGGGCAGCGCACATCGGCTCTCAGAGCCTCGTCTGGGGAGACAACCAGGGACGCTATAGCAGGCTCAATTGGAGCTAACCAGTCCAAGCCCTAACTATCAGCATTGTGCATGGCTGCCAGAGCTCTGCTGTCACTAGTGTGATGGGAGAGAGCCCTTAAATCTGGCCAGCATCTACGGGGCTCTGCGGAATAAGGCTCAGAGGGAGGCACACAGAACGGAGGATTGAGGGCCTGGTGAAAAGAAGGCATTCGTGGGTGCAGATGAAACCAGAGCTTCATCTAACCCCATACTTGGCGAGTCACGGACGGACACTGACCCTCTAGCCGAGCTGCCCACCTCTAAGAGGTTACAGGACGCAGCTGTGGACAGCATGTCATCCCCTGTAGTAGGAAGGATGCCCAGCCGCAAGGTTACTCACTGCCACTGGTACCATGAGCTGGTTGGAGGCTAGTAGAAGAGCCATGAGACATGAAACTACAGTTCATGCATGGGTTATCTGACAGCGCTTCCCTCAGGTGCTCAACTCTGAGACCTGCAGGGGACTTGTCATGGCCATTCCCCACTGTATGGAGGTCATGAAGGCGTAAGCTGCCCACTGTCGAGCCAACTAAATATGCATCTGACTAAGGTATGCAACCGGGCTTCAGGCGAGAGCAACCGAGCCACGGTGCGACACCGCCAGAATAATACAGCGGCGGTGCAAAACTATAGCGCCCACTGGCGAGCAAATTACAGTAGACTGCACAGACACGACAACCGTGTGACAGCTAAAATAACAGTGAAGGCGACTCTTGGAAACCCAAGACGCTCCCTGGCGAGCAACCAATGTATGCAACCGGGCTTTAGGCAAGAGCAACCGAGCCTCGGTGCGACACCCATGGACATATAAGAAGGGCGACACCGCTAGAATAATACAGTGGCGGCGTAAAACTACGCCCACTGATGAGCAAGTTACAGTAAAACATGCTAGAATTTAGCCAAACGTCGAGCCAGCTAAAATATGCATCCGACTAAGGCATGCAACCGGGCCTCAGGCGAGAGCAACCGAGCCACGGTGCGACACCGCTAGAATAGTACATTGGCAGTGTAACCATGCCGCCCACTGGCGAGCAAGTTACAGTAGGCTAGGCAATCGAGCTCTAGGCGAGAGCACACCCGAGCAACAACGCGACCTGTCGAGCCAATTAAAATATGTAATCCGAATAAGGTATGCAACCGGGCTTCAAGCGAGAGCAACCAAACCACGGTGCGACACCACTAGAATAATACAGTGGCGGTGTAAAACTATGCCGCCCACTGGCGAGCAAGTTACAGTAGGCTAGGCAATCGAGCTTTACGAGAGCGCACCCACGACCCCCTAAATAACACAGTTCAATTGAATTCAGTTTACCTAAGAAGGGGACAGTGCAAATCAATTAACCACATGATCATACATGGGTTAAAAAAATGCTAGAATTAGCCAAAATGCTATTCTCTATCTGTAGTCCTCTGGCAGTATCAGCGGCTCTTGGTAACCCCAGCCGCCCACTGGAGCAAATCAACGAAGGCTATAGGCATTTAAGCCTTAGGCGAGAGCACACCCAAGCAATAATGCGCCTTAATAACACAGTGACGGCAACGACGTTCACTGGCGAGCAAACTAAGTAGCCTATGCAGTCAGGCTAAGGCGTGAGCTACCGTGCAACGGTGCGACACGGCTATAAAAATACAGCGGTGTGAACTAAGCTGCCAACTGGCGACACACTACAGCAGCCTACACACGCGCAACAGTGTGACACGGCTAAAATAACAAGGTGAAGGCGATTTAGGAAACTAATTCGCCCACCGGCGCAGCATACAGTGTAGGCTATACACATAGTGTGTGGCACAGCTCATCCACTGGCAAGCAATAAAGAAAGCTATGCAACACAAGGCTTAGGTGAGAGCCCACAACTGGTGGGACACAGCTCAATACAACAGTGAATGCGACTTCTGACCCGAAGCCGCCCACTTGACGAGCAAATTAGTAGCCTATGCAGCTATGCAATCTAGGCGAACTAGCACCCGAGCCAAAGTGCGACGATGCTACAAAATACTGTGACGGCGGCTTGGACCCCAAGCCACTCGCTGTCGATTAAATCAAAGTAAGCAACCGGTCCAGGCAAACTTAGCACCCGATCAACATTGCAACAATGCTAGAAAGACAATACATTCGAGCATACAATTAGCAACCGGGCTAAGCGAAAAACACACAAGCAACGGTGCGAACGAAAGAATAACACGGCGACTGTGAACCCAGCCTCCGCCTGATCTAATCAAAGCAAGGTGGAAAGGTGATATTAGCTTCCGCGGTAGCCGGGCTACGCGTAGCCTTCACACTTTACTCACCCCTTACCGGCCGCGGCCAAGTCGAACGAATTGCAAGTCGCAGCCCTTGGTGGTCGAAGTCAAATCGAAGCACCAACCCTTAGGTACGAGCTACTTGCGACAAGCTAATGGTTTATTATCACACAACAATGTGTGCGACCTGCTAGTCCGCGAGAAGATAGAAGGAACAGATCCTCGAGTGACTTCCGGAATATATAGACATTCCCGGGGTCACCCAGGTGTCACAGGTGGTATAAAGATCTCGACCTGCGCATGCGCGTGATGGAACATCCAGTGCTGTAAGCACCGCCTCTGGCGGTCAGTAGGAACGAAGTAGAACAGACATACACATAGGCTACCTCACTTTCCACAAGTGCAATATGCTTTCTGCCTTTTCGATTTATTTATTATGACATTGCCTGTCCTTGTCTTGTTTCTTTTGTTATTTCTGTGTGTTGTTTTTATACTGTTTTTAACTTAAATTGCTTGTCTGTTTTTTCTGTGTGTGTAATGCACTTTCAGTTGGCAATCCCAATGTCGTTGTATAGGTGACTGTACAATGACAATAAAGACTATCTTATCTTATCTTATCTTAAGTAATACTTTTCTTTTTTAAGTCTTAAATATGAAAAATAAAAATCCATCTATCCCCCTGCTCTATTAATAAAGGTTAAAAATATATCCAAACTCCACTAATAGCAGTAATTGATAAACATTTAAAAGCGTTATTTAGTTTAGATAGCGTTTCGTCTTAGAGTATATCCATCTATCGCTGCTCTCTGTCTCAAGGTGATTTGAAAGTCGTGTCTCAGCCGGTGAGTCTGCGGCACAGAGGGAGGCTGTTGCCGCGACGACACAGACAGGTTCAAATAATGTCAAGAGCTAAGGGATTATCCTCATGCTAGACAAACTGATGGAACACACACACACACACACACACACTCATAAGGTCAACAGATAAAGAGTACACGTGTATGTGATATTGTTCTCGATTGCTGGATGATATTTTGGAGGCCGATGTATTTAAAGGTGGAGTCAGTGATTCTGGAGAATGTTTGTTGACAAAATTATTATATTCTTAAATTAGTTAATATCTCCTGTGTATTAATACTAGATTTTTTACAGCCCACACACACAGTTCGGACAGGTAGCGGATGTGATTGTGAGGAGATATTCACTGATTTGGACAAAAAGTGATGT
>CM049408.1:27060000-27080000 GCA_026929865.2 Hyperoplus lanceolatus | reverse complement strand
CGCATGTCTGTATTCATGGCAGATCTACTGAGGCACACACACACACACACACACACACACACACACACACACACACACACACACACACACACACAGACGCTTCATTCTGAAAGAAAGCAAGAGAGAAATAGGCCCAAAAATACCCTCAGATACCTTAAAGCTGGGGTGGAGGATTTGGGGAGAAAGTGGCAGTTGGGATAGAGATTTGAATCCAAATACCTCAACCGCTCCACTTGTTCTCTTTGGTCCCTCCCCTATGGTCCCTCCCTGACACGCTCTACACCAACAAAGTCGTGCCAAAGTGAATGGACAGTCCCAACAGCCAATAAGAACAGAGAATCGGAGCCTCGCTCTGATTGGTCAAAGTGTCAGCTCATGTTAACTTTAACCAATCAGAAATCATATACCCCAGCTTTAAGGATAGAAACTGTAGGTGAATAGGGTACCATTTTTAACTCGTGACACTTTGTCAGTTGATCACTTGCATTGAAACTATTTTTTCTTTGTTTTACAACCAAAAATCTTAGACTATATCTTACCAAACAGATTTTGGATACAGAAATTTATTTTTATTTTCATTAATTAAAAAAAAGACCAGCCTATGTATAGGTCTTAAATATTTGGCATGTTTTTAATTACAAAATATATCATAAATCCGGCAACAAATCCTTCTATAATCAGAAAAGTGCTAAGAATGATTATGGAAAAGTTAGGTTGATGTAAGTGCTTTAGAAGTTGAGATTTTTGGTTCTATGTTTTGGGGAAAAAAAACTAAAGATGGTTGTATAGGAGAAATAGACAGATGTAACAGACAAGGTTTAGTCAAATAAACACCTATGCTGTGTCTGAAATCACGCACTTACATTGAGTGCACTTTATTATCCCTACAGTACACTTACTTATAGACGCAGTGCTCTCATTTCTACCGTGTACTGTCCAAACTGCCGTCGCGCACCTACCGGAAATGACTTTGCATTTTGACGGTTCTTCTGGTATTTTTTTCTGCTTGCGTTACCGATAGCCAAAACAGGCACATTAGTCGCGGAAAAACTAAAACAATGTGTAATTTAACTTTTGTAGAGCGCGTCCTTCTCCATGGATGCTTCAAGCTCCTCTATTTTGATTTGAATGTTCCGTCCTCTCCGCTACGTAGGCAAGATGGCGGCCGTTGAGTGTGGAAAGTGTCCATCGCTCCACACTCAAGTTTTAGACCGTTTTGAGTGCACGACAGAGGAACTTACAGTGCACTGCATTTTGGCACACTCTCCGGTTTTGTGCAAAGTGCACTCAAAAAAAGTAAGTGTAAGTACAGAAGTGCGCGATTTCAGACACAAATCTGAACTACATTATTTTTTTGCCTGCTATGTCTAACCCTAGAGTAATCTCTGTGGAGGTGCTAACTTGAGTGACAGCTCCTCAGGTGCTGCTGCAGACGATTTTGACCCTGTCGCCAAAAAAACCTCGAAAGTCAACAGGTTACCGTTACCACAGCAACAGCCACAGGTGCACTTGAAAAGGGAGAGAGAGAGAGAGAGAGAGAGAGACGTGACAGGTGACAGTGTCAAGGGCAATTTCTCCTTATAGTAACACTTAAGGCATCTGACAACAGAGCCGCAGTGGTGCAAGTTAGGAGAGGAAAAAAGTGGCAAATGCTCCCTCTCTCTCTCTCTTTCTCTCCCTCTCTTTCTCCTTCTCTCTCTGCCCCTCTCCCTCTTTCCTCCATCTTTCTGTCTATCTGTCTCTCTCTCTTTCTCTCTCCCCCTCTCTCTCTCTGTCAAGCTGGACAGGTCTAAAATAAGGGTGTAAAATACTAGCAGTGTAAACTGTCATAGCAGAATGTCAGTATTATGTAGTCAATTCACATTACCATAAATGTTTATTTCAGTAAATATGATGTATATTCCCTTCTAGGGTTTTAGGCCTAGGTGTAAAGCGCAGGGCCAGCCATAGTACAGCACCCCTGGAGCAGTTTGGGGTTAAGTGTCTTGCCCAAGGACACAATGATAGAGATGGTGGGCACCGTAGATTTAATACCAGCCACCACTAGTTTTACTAGTAACACCCTCCTGTCCGGTGCCGGGGATCGAACCAGCGACCTCATGGTTACTGTACTGCTACTCTTTTCTCTCGGCCGCCCTACCACCAAAGAACTTTAGGACAGCAGGTGCTGGTGTTGTAAAAACACTGCTGCTTCTGTTCAAAGGGGGCGCTAGTATCACCAAAAACTGACATTTCCTTACAGCTATTTTTAAATAATCTAAATAATGGCCATATTACTCTCCGATAACAAGCTGTTGGTTCACACACAACTGATATTTTATTTCGAGCTGAAGTCTGGCAGTGTTTTGGCCACTCTCTGTTTTTCTCTCTGTAATATGTCAAAGTCTGTTTTCTGTCATCAGTCAAAATACTCAGTGTTTGCCACGCCTTCAGGAGTGACTGTGCCCAGATTTCCAGCACACTATTCATCGACATTAGTTGTTAACGGAATTTTATTTCCCTTACGATTGTATAACATGGATTGCTAAAACATCCATGCTGTTTGCTGTAAACTTTGTTCCAGTAACTGTAAGCTATTTGAATTTCATTGACATCAGTGGGTTTATTTTTTGTTTTTTTTCTGCCCCTCAAGTCAGATACATTTCATCCTAGCGTCATTAGCTGTCTCTGTCCCCATTTCTGCTTTTAATTTGCGTCAAAAATGGTTTTATAATTATTTTGTGATTCCACTCGAGCGGGCCACTGTGGACTCTGGAGAGGACTTTTAATCAACTCTAATGTCTGCAATACACGAGCAGCGGTTTGGAAAAAAAAGCAAATAGCGTAGTGATTACATCGTGCAGCCCATACACAAATATCTAATTTCAAAACCATCTGTCTTCTATAATTAATGAATATATATTTCTCCTTTTGTTTAGCGGTGGCTTCTCTTATGAGCAAATCTATTCGTGCTTTTATAATTCTACTTTCCCCTGATTTTGTGACCTTGTATGATATTGTCCATGTTGGATCATTTTGCCTCGTTCAAAAGATAGTCCAACTTTGGAATTAATAAGAGTGTTTTTAATAATGTTTTTCCCAATACAAGGTCAGTCTAGTAAGTGCTGCTATAATCTTATTTTTACCACATGGATGGATGGATGGATGGATGGACGGACGGACGGACGGACGGACGGACGGACGGACGGACGGACGGACGGACAGACAGATAGATAGATAGATAGATAGATAGATAGACACAGACAGACAGACAGACAGACAGACAGACAGACAGATAGACAGACAGATAGATAGATAGATAGATAGATAGATAGATAGATAGATAGATAGATAGATAGATAGATAGATAGATAGATAGATAGATAGATTGTTTGCTGAAAGCGAGGTGTGTGTGTTTCAGGGTTGGTGGCAGTAGCTCGCAATTGTATGCAGAAAAACGTGATGTTTTTTCAAGAATTCAGCCAATTAAAAAGTAAATTTTCAACCTTGGTCACATTTGTTTTAAGGGCTACGCCTGGCCAATTTTTTTTATGTAAAACTGGAAAAACTGAGTAATTCAACATCTTACATAATATATTACAATGAGGTATTTTCAATGTGCATTACGATTTACTTCTGGTCGATATCTCAAATCCACCTAATAAGGCTTTGATACCAACCTGATCAGTACTGTTCCTTACTCATTTTAACAAATGAAATGGTTTACACTGTATATTTCCTAGTTTCCTAGTTAAGTGAACAAATTTGAGCTTTTGATATTTTTACACCAACTAAATCTTTTCCTTTTTTGCACACTCCAAAACCAATCATTTTGAACCACATATTTCAAATAATAATAATAATAATAATAATAATAATAATAATAATAATAATAATAATAATAATAATAATAATAATAATAATAATAATAATATAGATTGGATTTATATAGTGCTTTTCAAGGCACTCAAAGTGCTTTACAGGGTTCCAGGTTCCATTCATTGACACACAGATGCGGACAATGCAGAAACTCTACGTATAAAAAAACTAGCCCAGCCTTGGCCCAAGGACGCTTGAGCCTGTGTCGAATATATACGACCTCCAAACACACACACACACACACACACACACACACACACACACACACACACACACACACACACACACACACACACACACACACACACGTTAATACACTTATGGCCAGTCACCAACCCTTCAACATTTAATGACCAAAAATAATACAATACACCACTCTCCACTCTGGGATTACACAACACTTGTGGCGGCCTCAATACAATATAGTCTCAAATTGATCAAATACGGACGCCAAGAAGAAGTAGGGCAACAACCTTGTGTCAAAATTGAACCCTTCCTTCCATTCTAGAATCCTTATAACCCCTTGAAATTCTGCTGGATTACTTTAAACCACACGCGGTATATTGAGACGAATAGTACAGAGGAGAGGAGATCATTTGGGACGAGGTAATCTTATTTGAGTTCCTCCTCACGGCTACAGTCGCTACAGTCTGACAGCAATTAGCAGCACAGCTCCTCTCTCTCTCTATCTCCATCTCTCTCCCTTTCTCTCCCTCCCTCTCTCTCTCCCTCTCTCCCTCTCTTCCTCTGTCTCCCCCTCTCCCTCTCTATCTCTGTCTCCCCCTCTCTCTCTCTCTCTGTCTCTCTCCCTCCCTTCTCTGTCTCTCTCCCTCCCTCTCCATCTATCTCTCTCTCCCTCTCTCTCTCTCTCTCCCTCTCCCTCTCCCTCTCTTCCTCTGTCTCCCCCTCTCCCTCTCTCTCCCCCCTCTCTCTCCCTCTCTCTCTCTCCCTCTCCCCCTCTCTCTCTCCCTCTCCCTCTCTCCTTCTCTCTCTCTCTCTCTCTCTCCCCCCCTCTCTCTCTCATAAACCCCGCCGTGTGCATTTTGATTTGGGAAGCGTTTGAAGAACAAAATCCACTGCACACACAAGACATGACACGTGCCACAGCTGAATCATAGAGGTTCATACTGAGCTGTGGAGAATTCTTTCTTTCCTACTACACTGTACTGTGCCTGCAGGGATTTGAAGATTGCAAGGTGTTTGGTAGGCAATAAAAAAAACTCTCTGTACGCACACTCAAACATGTTGACTTGTGGCTTAGATTATTGATATTATTATGATATCTGGGGTATTTTCGTGAGGCTTGTGGGTTTGTTAAAATGTTTTTTTCTTTGCTGTGAGAATAAGTTAAAGGTAGAGACAGTTATTCTGTAGAATGCTTGTTGTTAAGATAAAAAAAAATTGAATCAGTTAATAACTCCTCACGATCTACTACCTGTGTGTACTGTGTGTGTGTGTGTGTGTGCGCTGAAAGAAAATCCAGTGTTAATACACAGCCTAGGCTCTGTAAACAGTTATATTGATAGCTAGGGTGGACCCCCTTTCTTTACATACCAAGTACAGAGCACAGGTTATGTATTTACACCAGATTTTTTTTCCAGCGCACACACACAGGTAGCGGATCATGAGGAGATATTCACTGATTTTGAACAAAAAGTGATTTTGACAACAAGCGTTCTCCAGAATCGCTGACTGCACCTTTAATCAACAATTGCTTCTTTTTCACCCAGAGCCCGCAGCCTTAGTACATTGCACACAGAGGCAGAGAGGAGGAAATCCCACAGTAACCTAATAACGTCCTCCCCACAGTTAACTGATAACTGTGTTATGCAACTGTTTTATGAGAGTCAGCAGGGACCCTGACAGCCTGCCAGTTAGGGGACTCTGAAGTCTGCTGCAAAAAACCTCATTCTCTCTGTATGTCCCCGTATTGTTTTCTTACATAAAAAGTTTTTTTTTTGCCCCATTATTTCTCACCAGGAAACACACACACACACACACACACACACACACACACACACACACACACACACACACACACACACACACACACACACACACACTCCATTCCTTTGTACTTTATCTTAGCCCTCTCTCCTGAGCTCCACAGACGAGTGTATTAACGTCTTATCAGTGCAGAAGTTCCAATCCCGGTTCTTATGTGAGAGCGTTTAGAGACTTGCCACTTGACATTTACATTACTGTTAGAAGGAAGGGTCTTAGGTTTCTTTATTCTTTACTGCCAGAGTGGTTGTTACTTGTGATCTTTATGAAGAACGTGTACCAGCTGTAGAACAAGCTCTGTTAACCATGGACATCCCTAGTTTAGTGTCTCTTGTTTTACTCTGTATAGGCATAATGCTTGAGTAAAATAAACTTTTCGATTTTATAATATAAACTACTGACAACATTTCTACCAAATTCACTATAAAAATATTGTCATTTCGAGCATTTTCAATACGTAATGTAGAGATAAAGATTTATATCTGCCTGTATGTCTGCCAAGCGGTCGTTCTAGTTAAGAATGTTATTTGAAAGTGCAATGTAGAATCCCCCTATTATAACAGCCTTATTCTATAGCACTGTGTGGATCTTAATTGTATCTCTTTGTTCTTCCTCAGATGCTGACGACTCTGGTTGTGTGCTACTGAACACATCACGAAAGGTAAGATTAAATATTCATTAAAAAACATGCAAGACACAATTACTTGAACCTCATATGAGGAACTTTTAAATATTTCTGAAACAGTCAAATTTTTCCTCTGATGATCATAAATTAATTGTAACAGCAAACGAGACCATCAGTGCAAAGAATGCTATTTTTATATTGTTTTTCTTAATGTCTTTGTCATGGGTACGCTCACCCAGAAACAACAGCTGGTGTAGTAAAAACACTACCGCTTTTGTCCAAAGGGGGTGCTAGAATGAACACAAACTAAATGTTCCTCAGAGCACCTTAAATCTTCCTATGGGGAACTTTTAAAATATTTCTGAAACAGTCTAATTTTTCCTCTGATGATCATAAATGACATGTAACAGCAAATGAGACCATCTGTGGAAAGAATGCTATTTTTATATAGTTTTTTCTTAATGCCTTTGCTCGGGTCTGAATTCCCGCCAACTCAGACAAAACGAATCAAGGCAGAGAGACAGGAAAAGCCTGCGTTAATGAACGATATAAATCAAAGTTTATTTTGCTTCACCATGGTCATATCACCATTATTAATCTGACATGGTTGCATATAAATACATTACCTTATCGCAATGCATCCTGCTAACAAAGGGTATGTAAAACAAAGGGGCCACCGTAGCTAGCAACCATTTACGGAGCCTAGACTGTGTATTATTTAACAATAGCCTTTTTTCAGTGCGCACACAGTACGGACAGGTAGCACATCATGAGAAGATATTCACTGATTGTGACCCAAAAATTATTTCGACAAAAAGTATTCTCCAGAATCACTGACTCCACCTTTAAATTAAATGTAGAGCAGCACCCAAAGGACACCAGTTTAAAACCAACCGGTGACCAATGCTGTCGAGGGTTCGATTCCCTCGGTACACACACACACACGCCTGTAACAGATTTAATTTGTTGTGCCTTGTTCTTGCCAACAGCTTGCCGGGGTCTTTGCACTAATCTCACTCGTTCTGTATTACAGGCCTGTTTGTTTGCTCTGCCCTTCTGTTTTTTATCAATCTTATATGGACACATCCTCATTTCTTCCACTGCCAAGAACTTAGTTTGTGGATCTGTTTATTTGCACTCGGTTTCTAGAATTAGAATTCATTTGATTTGGATATGCCTTCGTTTCTGCTACAGCTGCTATTGTTTTCTTTTTTTATAGACAATTCTTGGCAATCTAACAAGGTTTTTTCGAAGTAGAAGTTTATAAAAAGCAATTTTTTTGCTCTGTGTGGATGACTAAAATAAACCTGAAACAATCCCAAAGGAATTCATTTTATTCTTAACCTTTTAATCATGTCATTTCTGACATATTGCAGACAAAAGCGAATCCGATTCATCTATATGTAATGTAAGGGAAGTTTATTTCAAGATTAGACATTAGAGATTGCTTTTAAGAGATGACAAAAACAAAGATAAAATACAGGCAGAAAAATTGCCAAAGCGAATAAAACATTTATTAAAAAAATGTAATGGAATGTAACTTTATTTGAACAGGGACAATGTACAACAGAAACATTAACCTTAGGTAAGGAGAGATCTCATGTGCCAGGTTTTACCAAATTGCTTTTTTCCACCTAGTTTCCCTAGGCAGGAAAGAATATTTAAAAAGATTACGAAAAGCACTACATTGCATATTTTATTTAAAAAATATACCGCATCATCCCACTATAGAAGACTGTAAATAAATAATATAAGTAAGTATAGAAGACTCTAGACATGGACTTTCTATCCAGTGTTTTAATTCTAAAAAAGAACAGCATGACACACACCTACACACACACACACACACAGAGTAGAGAATCCAGTCTGCCTCAGAATTTCTGTCAATCAAAAAAATCAATGAAATGGCGGACTGGTGTGTGTGTGTCTGGGCTCTTAATCGAGCTGTGTGTGTGTGTGTGAGTGCGTGTGTCTGTGTGTCTGTCTGTGTGTCTGTGTGTCTGTATGTCTGTGTGTGTATTTGTCTCTAAGGTGAATCTCAGACACCATGAGGGGGAAATGTATTGAAGGAGACTTATAGGTCAAAGCTTTCTGGCATTTTTAGCGCTTATGGTGTGTGTCCCAATCTGTGAATGGTGTTTCTTAAAGGTCTAGTGACAACCAAACAGCTATATACAATTGGTATTATTCCTTTACTGTTGTTCCTGTGTGAGCGTACACCCATGACAAAGGCATTAAGAAAAATTCTGTGCACTGATGGTCTTGTTTGCCTATGATCATAAGAGGAAAAATGTAACTGTAAAAAAACGTAAACAAAATTCCTTGTAGCATCTTTTAAGTTAAATTGTGCATAAGCTGAGGTAAATAAACAGATGCATTTTGACAATTTGTTCTGTAAAATAATTACACTAATTGGTATTATCAGTAACGTAAAATGAGACTCAGAATATAGCACCTTTAATTAATTAATTAATTAATTAATTAATTAATTAATTAATTGTATTTATTTGTGATAGGGACAATGCTCCTTTATATACAGGCATGATGCTGTAAATAAGCCAGTTAGATGTATGTGCTAATTTTAAAACAAAACATAGTAAAAAAGAGTACAAGAGAGATATAACATGTACACACATTCATACGAATAAAGAATAGACTGTTTAAGAAGCAGTTCCTCGTAGCAACTTTAAAATCAAAATCTTGATTCCTTGTCCCCCAGTATGTGAAGCTGATGAATTTTGAGGAGGAGATCCGGACAAATCAATTTTTAGAAAAACTATATTTAAACAGCATTATTTTTATTTGAAAAAGTTCCTCGTAGCACTTTTTAAAATCTTAATCTCAAAAAAAATAAAATAACAGTTAAATATAATGTATGTAGCTATTTTAAAATCTAAATCTTGATGCTGAAGATAGAATTACCCATTGCCAATATTTTGAATTAAGATGTGTTATATTGTTCTATAAGCACTGAACCCTCCTCTATTAAAAATGCACAGAAAAATTGTCTACTTAATGAAAAATTGAGATCAAAATCTTGATTCCTTGCCCCCAGTATGTGAAGCTGATGAACTTTGAGGAGGAAATCCAGATAAATTCACTAAGAAAAACTAAATATAAAAATAGCAGTCTTTGCACTTATGGTCTCGTTTGCTGTTACATATAATTTATGATCATCAGAGGATAAATGCATTAAGAAAGATTACATATTAAAAAACTATTTTTTGCATTATGGAAAAGTTCCTCGTAGCACCTTTAAACCTGCAGTGTGTAGAATTTTGGGTTTTATTTCCTAGCAGATTTTGTAGAAAGCAATTATAATATCCATAAGTACATTTAATTTAGTGCATAATAGCTGAATTTTTTTTTTTAATGATTATTTTTTCCCTTAGAAAGGGTCTCATATATGTCCATATTTCTGCATATTTTGGACCACGGCCTAGTGCCGCCATCTTGAAAGTGTCATAGTTGGAATGTCATCAGGTGCATTGTTTGAAATTTAGAATTGTTCTTGTCCTTGAAGGCCACTGTAGCTTCTGTTATTATTCTAAAGGGTTTGGGTTACCCAGGGAGTGTTGCATTCTAGAACTTTGTAGAACTTTCTTGATGACGTCATATTACACACTGCACCTTTAAAATCAAAACATTAATCCCCCCCCCCCCCCAGTATGTGAAGCTGATGAACTTTGAGGAGGAGATCCGGGCCCACAGAGACCTGGATGGGTTCCTGGCGCGGGCCAGTATCCTGCTGGATGAGACCGCCGCCTCGCTGGATGACGTGCTGAAGCGCATGCTGCATCACGTGGGACAGGACAGCACCATCTCTGAGCCCGCATGCAACTTTGAGGAGGTCATGAGCATGCTGTTCACTGACGCAGGAGCCCAGGAGGTCAACGGTAAGATGGAAATAACTATAGACGTGTATTTATAATCATTAATTGTTTCTTTTTCTCAAAGGCCATTATGTACATTCTCTCTATCAACACATTTTATTTTATTTTATTTTATTTTATTATATTTTATTTTATTTTATTTTATTTTATTTTATTTTATTTTATTTTATTCTATTTTGTTCTATTTTATTTTAAGCTGAAAATCTTACGTCAAAGGTCGATATCTAAACATGTGTGAGGTGATGAGCAACATGAGTCAACGGTAAGCAATGGCCATAAACTCTCTCAACTCTCTCATCCACACATATATAAAACTCTAGTTAAGCTACATTGGGCTTGGTTTTCTCTGTGTTTTCTTCCGTTTAAACGTTGGGTAAGGTTTAGTCAAATGTATGAGAGAAGATGAGTATGCTGTTCACTGAGCTCAGGAGGTCAACGGTAAGATTAAAAATACTCTAGAATTGTATTTATAATCATTAACTGTTTCTTTCCAAAGGCCATATGTACAAATCAATCAACACACATGAATGACTCTGCAATCCATTTTTATATTTAATTTAATTAAATTTAATTACATTTAATTTAATTTTATTTTATTTTATTTTATTTTATTTTATTTTATTTTATTTTATTTTATTTTATTTTATTTTATTTTATTTTATTTTATTTTATTTTATTTTATTTCATTTATTCAGTCATTTTTATCACAATGCACAATTTCATTGCCCTAGTTTTTATTATTGATGATATGTAGGAGGTGATGAGCATGCAAGAGCATTGACGCAGGAGCCCAGGAGGTCAACGGTAAAATGGAAATAACTATAGATATGCATTTATAATCATGACCCTTTTCTTTTTCTCTATGGCCATGCACTCTCTCAACTCTCTCACCCACACATATACATACTTGGCTCTGCAACCTATTTTTCGATACCCATTTATATCTATTTTTTGTTATGTCATTTATTTTATTTTAATATATATATATACTTTTTTATACAAATGCAAATGTCCCCCTGCCCTGGTTTTTATGATTGGTGATGTGTACTGTATGTGTTAAGTGTGATGTAAATAGCATTTCTGGGGGGAGGCTCTTGAATTTTAGTTGTATACAATGACAACAAAGCCTTTTTATTTTTGTCTTACCATCAATCAAATACAGACACACAATGAGTTCAGAAGATTGCAAAGAGCTAAACTAATATAACTTTTACTGAAACTGTTCTGCTTACACTCATATATGAATCTTCCTCTTCATACCCTAAAACCTTAAGTTTTGTACTTAAATGTATGTAAGATAAGCTTAAAACGTTATGCAAACCTCACTCTTCTCTAACCTTCCTAAAGCATACATTCATTTCTGAAACTATCTAAAATCTCCCCCCAGTTTCTGTCCCCGTTTGTCGGCTTACAGATCACTGTCACGTTAGTTCAGCGAAGGTCCCGAAGGCTGAGAAGCAAAAGTAGCAAAGCCGTTCGGTTTAGGCGAATCTCCTCAGCCCATCAGAGCAGGAGAAATCTGCCCTCTTACATAACACCGTCTGTAGCATAACAGGGTTGAGGCTTCGCTGAACACAACTTTCACTAAATATAATGAAATTACTCCACAAATCAAACTTTGCTACTGTTTTGGTTATTGTTTGAAATAATTTGAGAAATAGTAAAAAACTATTTCATTAGCCTACGTACATTTTGCCTGAATTAAGATTCATGGGGAGACCCTGCAGCTGCACAGGGTAATTATGTTTTAACCTTATATGGCCATTAAAGATATTGGAGAAATATGCTGACGCAGAAGATAAGTCAAATTATCGCCTAAATGTACATTGTGGATCAATTATATGAAAGAACACTCAAAATTGAGCAAAACCGCTGTTTGAAAAGAACTATATTTTTGCATTCAGTGTCTCTCCGTTAACCCACTGTGCAGACCCAGGGACAGTATGAAAGGGGTTTTCCTCCCCACTATAGGAGCATGTGGAGGTAATGGCAGTGTAGAGGGGCTGCCTGTCATCTCTAGTGCTGTGCTGTCTGGCCCGACTGGCTGGTGTCCGCAGCAGTTGACTGGTTTAGGTGTGTGTGTGTGTGTGTGTGTGTGTGTGTGCGTGCGTGTGTTAGCGCGTGTCTGTATGTCTATCTGTCTGTCTGTCTATCTGTCTGTCTGTCTGTCTGTCTGTCTGTCTGTCTGTCTGTCTGTCTGTCTGTGTGTGTGTGTGTGTGTGTGTGTGTGTGTGTGTGTGTGTGTGTGTGTGTGTGTGTGTGTGTGTGTGTGTGTGTGTGTCTATGTGTGTGTGACGCTCAGCCCTGCTACAGCCGCCTCTCTCTGACAGAACCGCGAGGTGATAATTGACTTCTGTCATCGATCACTGACTGAGCTTTTCAAATGGCGACGTCGCTACTCCTCTGTTTCATAAAATAGCCCCACAGAGAAGCAAAGAAATACACTTTTTTGTCTTTATCTTTCTTGTGTGGTTGCTATCTTAACAGAAAGGGCCTCCAGTGCACGTCTGCTCTGTCTGGAAGTGTTTTCAAAATCAATTTCCGCATTCAGAAAGCAACACGGAAGCATAATAGAAAGTATTATTAGATCAGGGACACTAAAATAATCTTCAGACACAATTTGATAGCTGTAGCTGGCAGCAAACTGTCAATATATTGACATTGACAGAGATGTCTTAAACATTAGCATACACATTTCTGATTTTAAAAAGCAAGTCAGTTGTGAATTGTAAGTCCTTATTAGGGGTAATTCAAGTTTCCCACACACAATATAGTCATGATGTGTGTGTGTGTGTGTGTGTGTGTGTGTGTGTGTGTGTGTGTGTGTGTGTGTGTGTGTGTGTGTGTGTGTGTGTGTGTGTGTGTGTGTGAGTGATGCAACCAAAAGTACTGTTTTAAGTTAGTTATCTCCAGAGTTACCTCTCTAGGGAAAGGCACAAGTTGCTGCAGAGCGAGTGATATAATAGCATGAGAATTGGGTGATAGTTAATTGCCCAAAATGATGATGTAACATTTCAACTATGTAACAAATAAAAAAGACTTGCAAATTTGCAGTACTACTACTGTAGCTATTCAATTATGTCTACAGATGGATGCAATATAGATATACTATCTATGATAAAGACATGTTTCCAGAATGAGGTAAAAGGACACTAATGATATGAAGAAATTAGTTTAGACATAAAAATTTGAAATGACAACGCTGATACCAGATAGCCAGGCTAGCTTTTAAATAGGAATACACTATGCACCACTTTATAAGACGGATTTCTTATAAGAATAAGAATCCATCATGTCACATGTAAGATCCCTATATTAAAAACTGAGAACATTCACACACGTCAAACACTTGTGTCACTGCTTTGGTTAGAGGGAAAATATATATTTCCGGGGGATGAACAATGGGGGAATAAATTCAAACACACACACACACACACACACACACACACACACACACACACACACACACACACACACACACACACACTGTGGAAGTAAGTATGTTATCAACGAGGAACTATCTATTCAGGTATTCATTTCTGCCATATATCTACCACGTTCACATGACGACCGTCTCATTTGGAGCGTAATACTGAGAGATAAAGAGAACAGGGACAGATTATAAACCGTCGCTGAAAACGAGTGAGAATTACAGAGAATGAAAAAGAGATGAAACAGATGAAAGAACGGCGGAGATAATTAGTCCTGCTGCTTCAACTTTGTACAGAAGAGTTGGAATTTAGAGGCCAACTTGTACAGATTTGGGGGGTTTTATTGTCTTGGGACTTGGCGATGAAGCACACACACACACACACACACACACACACACACACACACAATTACACACATTGTGCCAAGGAACAATGAACAATTGCTTATGATGCAATTTGCTGACAATAATTTCATGCTAACCACTAGCTACTATAAACACTATAAACCTTCTTCCTCTATTGGTTAAAAATGACTCCCGATTATTTAAAGGTGGGGCGATTCTGGTGAACACTTGTTGTCAAAATCAATTTTTTCTGTAAACGGGTATGTACACAAAGGGTACGTAAACAAAGTAGCCTTGTATAGCTAAATCCCAGTTTACAGAACTAAGGATGTGTATTAACACTGGATTTATTTTAAGCGCACATACAGAACCTACAGGTAGCGGATCGTGAAGAGATAATCACTGTTTTTGCTAAAAAGTGATTTTGAAAACAAGCTTTCTCCAGAATCACTCAGTGCGTTTACATGCAGACTCATAATCGGGTAAATAAACAAATTAGACTTCAACAGGACTTGGAAAATGCATGTAAACACCTTTATCCGATCTACTTCGCACACAAATCGGCACATTAACGGACAAGCGAAGTCGGATAAGAACACCTAGATAACTCGTTCACAGTCGGCATTCTCTCTGCATATATACAGGGATCGGACATCGCATATCGGAGTTTGCGTTCTGCGCTTGCTCGAGAATCCCTGCCGGGGATTTCACATGGAAGTGGAAGGAGACGACGTAAAAAAATAGTAGGGTTGTTTCCGGAAGGGAACCGGACGTGGCTCTATAACCACTTGTTGAAAGGGCTACAGCGCCACTTAGCATAGTGGAGACAGCCATGCATCAGACATTTATCCGAGTCCTGAAAGGCCATGTATACTCAGACAAGTGACACGGTCCGTTCGAGTGTCCAAATTCCAATACATCTTTTGTCATTAAGAGCATTTTCAAAGAGTAATCTAGAGATGAAGATTTGAGAAAAATCCAGACTGGTCTCTTTATTTTTTCCGGAGCTGTATGTGTGATGCTGATTTAGTGCCCTCCTCTTGTGATGACTGCACCATTATTTCTCCCTAAATTGCTGTCACCTTCCATCGATCTCACTGGCTCTCAAACTTGCTGCAATTTGCATAATCCTGCTGCCGTTTTACTAGCCATCTTGAATCAAACTAAATACACTCTCATATTATTCATGCATTTTACAGTGCATTGACATGTTGTGAAAAACTTTTCAGTCTTTTTCAGTGTTTGTGCACACACATATTTTGGGGTATTTGGTGTTCCTATCAGCACACAATAGCTGACATAAAATAATCCTATAATTGTTCTGGGCGTTGTAACAAGTACAAGAAAATGAAGTGCAGTCCTTGTTCAGTGCAAACTCATCACATTGAGGTAGTACGCACCGGTATGCATGAATACATTAAAACTAAATTAAAACTATATAAAAAGTCAATTATAGTCAACTTATGTGCATTAAAAACACATAAGACACACCCACACAAACATTCACATTCATAAATGTGCTTAAACAAATGTGATCCACACATAGGTCAGATTGTGTTGATTGATATGCTTTTCAAATGATGCAACACCAAAAATACATATTTGAACCCCAGAATTAGTCTAACACGTCCTGTTTAAAGCTGCAGAGGTGAGGGCAAGGTGTTCATATATGTGTTTTCAACGCCATCTTAAAGGTGCAGTGTGTAATATCTGAATATTTAGTGGAAATAAAATGTTTTTTTCAAGCAGTTATCCGCTAATTAAAACATACTTTTGATTATTATGTTCAATTTCTACCGAGTCTGTTCTGAAAGATGCCAATAAATTCCACACACTACTCCTTTAAGAGAACATATAGCTGAGTTGTGTGACCCTTAGGCTATTTCAGTAGGAGGTCTATCTGTTCTGTAATTCTACCTCTGCGTTCCAAATCACATACTCTTTCTTTTTACTACACTACATACTAAAGTACAGAACATTTTTAGGGCCACAGGAGAGGAAAAAAACAAATGAGATAAGGAAGTTTTTTTTATCATTATGTCGAGAAATGTCGAGAATAAAGACTAATACTCCAAAATGCCATCGGAGTTAGTCAGGCATTTATGTATTTTCAGCATACTACAATTGACGTGCATGTATTGGGACATCCTACATCTTTTTCTGGCGTACTAAATAGTAGGGAAGTATGGGGATTGGAACGCAGGGTACATTTCTGCATTTCCAAAACAGCCTTTTTTGTCGAGATATGTGCTTATTTTCTGACAGCCAAGTTCTGCAAATATTGTCATAATTGGCTCTGTTCAACAGGAGAGGTGCTGTGTGTTTGTTTTCTAAATTAATCGTGTATGCCTCTCTCTTCCCTGTTATAATACTGGATATATGTTCATGCTGGCGGCAGCTCGACTTTTTCACTGTGAAAATCTCTCTCTGTTAACATTCCACCACGGAATGATCGGAATACCAAATGGCCGTACAGTACATGTCATATTTTTGTTCATCTTGATCTCTTCATTGGTTGAATTCTTTGGTGGTGTTTTTTTTTATTCTATGCACTTGCTTGAAGACATACTAACTGCTGTGTGCTATCAGCGATGAAATCCAATTTTTTGGTAATAGCCCGTAGACGGTAATCAAGATATCTCCGCGCCCAAAACAGACGAGACATTGAAGGATTTTTTCTCTGGGGAAAATGATATTTAATATGAATGAGGTAAAGGAGGACAGGAAATGAAGCTTCCCTGTGTGTGTGTGTGTGTGTGTGTGTGTGTGTGTGTGTGTGTGTGTGTGTGTGTGTGTGTGTGTGTGTGTGTGTGTCTGTTCTTGTGTGTGTGTGTGTGTGTGTGTGTGTGTGTGTGTGTGTGTGTGTGTGCGCGCCAATGCCTATATTCTCTGCATATGTCTGTACTAAATTCTTTAAAAAACTGCTCAGTAAAGGTGAGTGTAACTGACTATCTCTCTCAAATCTCTTTTTCTCTCCCCTCTTGCCTTCCTTCCTTCTCCACACGCAGACAAGTCTCAAACTTTCGTTTTCTTTGATGACGGTAAGGCTTCTCTGCTTTTCCGCTAATTGGACCAAAATGTCACTGGCATCAGAGGCTGCAATCAGTGGCTCCTGTTTTTTTATTTTTTTATTTATTTATTGCTTCTATCCCCAATCACCATCAGTATGCCGTTTGTTTCCCACTCTCTCTCTCTCTCTCTCTCTCTCTCTCTCTTTCTCACCCTCTCTCTCTCCCTCTCTCACTCTTACCCTCTCTCACTCTCTCTCTCTCTTTCTCTCTCTCCCTCTCTCTCTCACCCTCTCTCTCTCCCTCTCTCTCTCTCTCTCTCTCTCTCTCTATCTCTCTCTGTCTCTCTCTCTCTTTCTCTCTCTCCCTCTCTCTCTCACCCTCTCTCTCACCCTCTCTCTCCCTCTCTCTCTCTCTCCCTCTCTCTCACCCTCTCTCTCCCTCTCTCTCTCTCCCTCTCTCTCTCTATCTGTCTCTCTCTCTCTCTTTCTCTCTCTCCCTCTCTCTCTCTCACCCTCTCTCTCTCCCTCTCTCTCTCCCTCTCTCACCCTCTCTCTCACTCACCCTCTCTCTCTCTCCCTCTCTCTCCCTCTCTCTGTCTCTCTCTCTCTCTCTCTCATCGCGCTACTCGGGACTGGGTCGATCCATTGAGTCATCAAATGATTACAGACAACCGGCAATCCCTCCACCTTGTCACATATATGGATGGCCCTTCAACTAGCCCTTAAATCAAAGGCCCCTTTGTCCGCATTGTCAACAACGTTAGCAGTTTTTATTCAGGGGAAGAAAATAGCATTTTTTTTGTGTGAATAAATTGGTTATTTTGATTGGAATAGAAGGTTGGAATTCCAATGACTTAGGTGCTCTGAGTAACTTTTCAGTTTGTTTTCATTCTGAATTGCACCCCCTTTGGACGAAAGCGGTAGTGTTTTTTTTACTGCGCCAGCTGTTGTTCCTGGGTGAGCCTATACCCATGACAAAGGCATTAAGAAATACTATATAAAAATAGCATTCTTTGCACTGATGGTCTCGTTTGCTTGATACATGTCATTTATGATCATCAGAGGAAAAATGAGACTGTTTCAGAAATATTTAAAAGTTCCTCGTAGCACCTTTAAATCAACATTGTTTGCATACACTAGAGTTGTGTCCTTGGTGGAAATTGATTTTTATTGTCAAGCAATTCAATCGAGTTATATAATTGTAATTTATCTTTACGTATATTATGCCGCACTTGACTTTGAAACTGTATCAATGTAGGGCTTTGGGTTTATTTACCATTAATGTAATTTGTTCTTATGCAAGCGGGAAGCAGAGCAGAGCGCAGGATTAGAATTGACAACCTCTCTAGATAACAAGGTTTTCTAACATTGACCCAGTCCATAGTGGCAGCCTCTTCATCGCCATAGTGACATCGTGTCATTCTATGTTCCGTGCATTTTGATTGGTTGTCATTATATGTTCCGTGCATTGTGATTGGTTGTGAGGGATTCCTAATACACAGTGACTGTTCCATCCGCCAAACTGCTGCTGTATGGAGCCTGTCTGTCCGTGTTTTAATCACCTTCACTTTTAAAGTGCCCTCTACAACCCCGCACTTTGAAGGAATCCAATCATTTTTCCCACCCTTTTGTTTGTGTGTGTGTGTGTGTGTGTGTGTGTGTGTGTGTGTGTGTGTGTGTGTGTGTGTGTGTGAGAGGAAGGTCTACAAATGGTTGGGACCACAGTTAATCTTGAAGGCAGCATAAGATCAGGATGGGTGTTATTGAGGTCACCGCTGAGTGATAATATAAAGAGTGTCCTTGAACCAAAAGGAATCGCGACCCTTTTTCAAACACTTTTAAAAGAAACTTTAAAGGTGAAACATTGCTGCAATAAACATGTTATTTTTCAAGCACTGGTCAGTTTTTAGATTTTTGGCTATTTTGCTTTTATAAAATGTCTTCTTATGATATAATAATCTTGATTTTTTTATAGCATTTACGTCAACTAAACTTTACGTAATCATTCTTAGCACTTTTCTGAAGGTTATTACTGGTTATTACTGTTCATATGTGGTTTATTGTCTGATTTATGAGACATTTTATTCTTAAAAACTTGCAGAAATATTATTTTTAAGAGCTCTACATAGTATGTTTTTATTTATAAAATGAAAAAATAAGCTGTATCCAAAATCTTTTCTCTAAAAATGTTGGACTCGAATGTGTTGTGAAAATTATGTAAAGATTGTACCTCCGGCTTTATCCAGCATCTATATTTTTAGTTATTAAAGGGATGCAAATGTTAGTTAGATATTGACACATTTGCATATTTATTTAAACATTTCCGAAGAAAAAAATATACGAAAAAATATTTGTTTTAAATGTGCAGTGTGTAATATGACGTCATCAAGAAAGTTCTACAAAGTTCTAGAATGCAACACTCCCTGGGTAACCCCAACCCTTTCGAATAATAACAGAAGCTACAGTGGCCTTCAAGGACAAGAACAATTCTAAATTTTAAACAATGCACCTGATGACATTCCAACTATGACACTTTCAAGATGGCGGCACTAGGCCTTGGTCCAAAATATGCAGAAATATGGACATATATGAGACCCTTTCTAAGGGAAAAAAACATAATTCAAAATTTTTTTTTCAGCTATTATGCACTAAATTAAATGTACTTATGGATATTATAATTACTTTCTACAAAATCTGCTAGGAAATAAAACTCAAAATTCTACACACTGCAGGTTTACTGGTGATCAACTGGCAAAGAATCATTCCAATATCTATAAGCTAGACATGTTACCCTGTTCACATGCAGTGTCTCACCTTGAATCTGAGTGGTTATTT
>CM049408.1:27047500-27052500 GCA_026929865.2 Hyperoplus lanceolatus | reverse complement strand
ATAATTTTATTTTCAAGCAATTATACATTATTTAAAACACACTTATGAACATTATATATATTCCATTTATATTCTGTATGAAACTGTAGAATAAAGTAAGGGTCACCATTTATTTGGCGCTCTTGTGGTGTAGTGGATAGAGCGCGCACCATATTGGCTCCAGCCTTCGTTGCAGTGGTCGCAGGTTCAAATCCGACCCGTGGACCTTTACTGCAGGTCATCCCCTTCTCTCTCTCTTCGCTCTCCACGTCAACTCTGTACTATCTAATAAAGCTTGAAATTGCCAAAAAATAATCTTTAAACAAAACAAAAGCAAGCCCAGTTCACACTTATGAATATTATACTCCATTTCTACCAAGTCTGTTGTGGAAAATGTCAATAAATTCTACACATTGCAGCTTTAAAAGCAAGCCCAGTTCTAGATGAAACTGTAGAGCTAATTAAGAATCACTATTCTTTATACTTTTTATTTTATATACTTTATTGTAGGATCATATATTACTCTGAGAGTTATTGTTTACAGTTACAACATCCTACACATTTTTTTTTAATGCAAAACAAATTATAAATAAAAAAACAACACCAAAACAAAAAACATAATAAAGCAATTTTTTTTATACTTGAGGATATTTTAACCCACAAAATGCACCAGATTGTTTTTTTAACAGATTGTCAGCGGGCTTTTTATTTCGCCTTTTGCTTCTAAAATAAACTGTTGTGTTTCATGCTGCAAGAAGGCACTTATCGCCACACGTTACGGTACGATTGAAAACATGTTGTGACAATGACGGCTGTGGGAGATGTCTGCTGTAATTAATTAAAGTAAAACGGCAGATTGGAAAGACAGATAATTGAGCTACTGATCATTTGCCAGATTCTAGTATTCAACTAACAATATAAGAAATAAATCAACAGTTTATATTATTTGGAATGCAATTTGTAGTTCTAGAATATGTTTCCCACTCTTAATTATTTAAAAAAATACACTTTCTATAAAATGAGTAGAGTTTGGCAGGTTTTAAAAGTGGAGGCAGTGATTCTGGAGAATGCTTGTTGTCAAAATCACTTTCTGTCCAAATATATATTCTTTTGATCCGCTACCTGTACCTACTGTGTGTGTTCTGAAAGAAAAAAAAATCCAGTGTTAATACACAGCCTAGGCTCTGTAAACACTAAACAGGCTTGTTGCTAGCTGCTCTGGTGATTTTGACAAAAAAAACATTCTCCAGAATCGCTGACTCTACCTATTAAACACCAGTAACCATTCCTAAGGTTTTTGTTCTTACTCGTAGTAAATGGTAAATGGTAAATGGTAAATGGACTTGACTTATATAGCGCAATCCCAAAGCACTTTACATTCCTTACCACATTCACCCATTCATACACACACACTCATACACCGACAGTGATAGTGTTAATTTCCCTCTGAAGGTAATTCACTACCATTTGTTCTTGCATCTTGGCAACTTTTCAAGCACTTCACTTTCTAAAATGCTGCAGAAATAGCTGCTTTCCTGCCAAATGTCATCTGAACTGAATTCAACTCAACTCAACAAGCGCCCATCTTGTGTGTGGGCACAAGTGAGTAGCCAATTGGCTGAAGCTTTGGGGTCAGTGTTGTGAGCAGGTTTTTCAGTTTTATTCTGTTGTGAAGAGCTTACTGTAGGCGATGGAGAGAGGCTACATATCCTGTAATACCTAACACACACACTGATAGTAGAATTACAATGTCTGAAAACAGAATATGGGAGTCATTCACTCCTCCAAAGCTTCCCTATCAACTCTCAACCACTGTGCACATGAATATGTCATACATCTGTATGTGCCAAAGTCTTTAGTCGGCAGTTTTCTTCTTCAAGGCTAAAAAACAAGTAATCAGCAGATGTTGTCCTAAATGCAAGTTTAGCAAAACTCTTTGGAGTTCTTTAAGTTTACTGGGACAAAGTTCAACAGGCAGAAAGCTGTTTGAGCATTAAAATATTATACAATCATAAGGCAAATTAAATTCCGTTAACACACACACACACACACACACACACACACACACACACTAATCCTAACTATCAAATACATGGACTCTTTCAACTTCGTATCAAACCTCTTAAACATCCCATTCTTCACAGCTTCATCCTGAGCTTTCAACACTCTCTCAGAAACACACATACACACGCACACGCACAACGCACACATACGCACACACGCACGCACACAAGCAAACACACACACACACAGACACACACACACACACACACACACACACACACTCAGTGCAAGTGTGTGTGTCTGTGTGTGTGTGTGTGTTTTGTGCCCTCAACAAATCTTCCAGCGCCCTGCCCTCCTAGCCTTGCCAGTCTCACAGTCAGCAATCACAACCACTAATGGCATTCTCACAGACATTTATCTAAAACCCCAAGTACACATTGTGTCTCAATTATCCTTGATGGCTTAACTGCTTCTGCAAGGAAGCAAAACAAACTTAAATGATGATAATGATAAATAGGAATTCCTTTGGTTGGCAAATGTATGTAATCTAGCTAACAAGTGTGTGTGTGTGTGTGTGTGTGTGTGTGTGTGTGTGTGTGTGTGTGTGTGTGTGTGTGTGTGTGTGTGTGTGTGTGTGTGTGTGTGTGTGTGTGTGTGTGTGGGCAGACCCATTTCCATCAAAACCAGCATTTAAAAGAGCTTTACTGCATTTGTGGCTTCTGTGTGAAATCTGCTGAAAAAGACATGACCTTTGCTCAAAAACTCTCTGTTGATTATCATTCCCTTTAGTTAAACACATACCTGAAAGCGCCTGTCAACACATACATACGTTTAAACTCACTCACTCACTCACTCACTCACTCACTCACTCACTCACTCACTCACTCACTCACTCACTCACTCACACTCACTCACTCACTCACTCACTCACTCACTCACTCACTCACTCACTCACTCACTCACTCACTCACTCACTCACACACACACACTCACACACACACACACACTTCCTCAAGCTATTTTGCTAGTTAGACACAAGCTGACCTCAAGTCTTTTGAAACTGACGGCACATTGTTACTCATTTTCTACATTTTCTACAGCCACATTTTCCCATTCCTCCGGGTTAATCAAAATCACGACCTTGTAAAACATCTCACATAGGTCTCACACCACTAAACATCTTGATATTTTCAATATGAAATTCTCGCTCTTTGTAAGATTGAACGACCGCTTTGAAATGTGTTTTTAGGTCGTTCCTGTTTATGGAGGATGGCATTAGTTAAAGGTGCTACGAGGAACTTTTTAAATATTTCTGAAACAGTCTAATTTTTCCTCTGATGATCATCATCGGCATTTATGTGTTTTTAGCATACTGCAATTGACGTGCATGTATTGGGACATCCTTAATCTTTTTCTGGCATACTAAATAGTAGGGGAGTATGGGTATTGGAACGCAGGGATAGTCTCACAGGACCGCTAGCATGTCTGTAAACTAGCCTAGTTTAGCTGCCATTGTATCTGCTGTAAATCCAGTCTGACTAAAGCTACAACATGTTCAGATCAAACAGTCGGTGAGTGTTTGACCACTGCAGCAAAGGCCGGAGCCAATATGGTGCTATCCACTACGCCACAGCGCCCCCGGGATAGATATATTTGAAGCCCTATTCCTGTAAAGCAGAGAGACCTATAATCTGTAGAGTTCCTTCATACACAGAGAGACAGACAGAAAGCCTTCAGATTAATCAGGATCCATTCTCTCAGTTAGCTCCACTGTGAGGAAAAGCTTAAAGGCTTTAGTTCCTGTGTTTGCTGCAGCTGCCTCTGTGCGCTCTGAGCCCGGGCCTGTGTTAGTATCTACACCACCTGGCTGACACAAGGCTCTCCTGGCACCATACACTCTCTCCCTCTCTGTCTTTGTGTGTCTCTCTCTCTCTCTCCCTCTCTCTCTCTGTCTCTCTCTCTCCCTCTCTCTGTCTCTGTCTCTCTCTCTCTCTCTCTCTCTCTCTTCTCTCTGTCTCTGTCTCTGTCTCTGTCTCTCTCTCTCCCTCTCTGCTGTCTCCCCCTCTCTCCCCCTCTCTCTCTCTCACTCTCTCCCCCTCTCTCTCTCTCTCTCTCTCTCTCTCTCTCTCTCTCTCTCTCTCTCTCTCTCTCTCTCTCTCTCTCTCACAGCCTGCTGCCAAGACGTTATTACCAATAGGTCCATGGCTATTAAACTCAAACTGGGACTCTGTGACTTCTGACAGCGATATTCAGAACAGATGTGGGATTATTGGGGGAAAATGTCCCTTAACACCCCCCCCCCCCCCTTCCATACCAAACCCACCTGTTAAGAAGATACTGGTTTCTCAATACCAACGCCAGATTTATATACTGTATTTGAAAGGCAAACATGAGGTCATGGTGCATTTTGTAAAATACATCTGGTAACACTGTGTATTAATGGTACATGAATCATCATGAATTCATGCCTGAATGAAGTTTGTATTTCATGAACAATATATTAATAAATATGATTTATGGTATCTCATGCAGGAAAAATACATTCATTAATGCTTCAGCTAGGGTATTTCAATCCTCATATCTTTGAGTTATTACTGATTATCATGTTATCTACTAGCCTGGAAATCCAGACCCTGATATCTTAAACGATAGAGGGTCTGGCCACGATCAATAGTAATTTCCAACTCAAGGGGCGGCTCCTACTCGTGCATTTCAAATGCCACTGCACGCAGTTGGATAGCACTACAACCAATCAGAGCGATGCACAAGGTGACGTAAGCCCTGTTCGTTTAGCGAACATACAAGGGGCTCTGGTGCGCCCATATTAGATAGAACCAATTGAAACGTGAGCCCGGATTTCTGGTCTTCTTGAAAAAGCTTCAACGGAGAGTTTCCAGACCAACAGGCACAGCAAATTTAATTTGCCAGCGCCTAGTGGCAGGTCTGGGAATGCCAGGGTAGTTATCTACATCACTGTGTGAAAAAACAAAACAAGCTAAGAGATGAGTGCATAACAC
>CM049408.1:27035000-27037500 GCA_026929865.2 Hyperoplus lanceolatus | reverse complement strand
TTTAAGCACTAAACCTTACTAACAACCTTGATAGTCACTTCAATATTTTTCTGTGTGTTTGCAGGTCGACGGAGGAGGTCATCGCGCTGTTCATTTCCATTGCGTTTGTGGTTGACGCAGTGAAGGGCACAGTGAAAAGTAAGCTGCTGACACACACACACACACACACACACACACACACACACACACACACAATGATACACACACACACACATGCACACACGCACACACACACACACACACACTCACACAAGCATAAACACACACAAGCATACACACACACACACACACACACACACACACACACACACACACACACACACACACACACACACACACCAGATGTCTCTGTTCCTGCAGTTTGTTTACCACGCTTTGTACACTCACAGTCTCACATTGCTTTGGCTGTGGCCTCTTTCTGCCACTTAAAGGTTTTCAGTTTGGTTTATGCAAATGAAAAGCCTGCAGTCAGCTCTGACTAATAAGAAGCTAACTGTAGAAGTAGCATTATACCTGCTGTCTGATCCACATGGGGAGACATGGGGAGACAGAGAGAGAGGGGGGATGACCTGCAGTAAAGGTCCACGGGTCGGATTTGAACCCGCGACCACTGCAACGAAGGCCGGAGCCGATATGGTACAAACCATGGGCAAACCATTTCAAGACATACAATTTCAAATTACAGTAATGATTACAAACCCTAAGAATCAGTAGTTAAAAATCCAAAAAGTTAAATAAACTGCACACATAATGCATACAAACAAATTAACACAATAAACAATTAACAATTGTGATGCACTTTATATACATTTTCAGTAATCACTTAAAACGTATAGTAAATTCCCTGGAAATAGACAAATACGAGTAAAATCCTACTCAAACAAGACCCAATCGACAAATTAGTTAACAAATCTAATCCTTGCATTTTCTAATTCAGATCCCTTGCCAGTTTAAGCCCTAATAAATGAGCAATTTGTCTGGCTAAGTGTTGGAAACGGAGCCTTCTGCACAGTGTAGTGGTGGGAATACAGAAACATTAGTTCATTCTAGGTCAGGACAGACTGTGAGAGATATTCCCTGCGTTCCAAACACACATACTTTTTCTTTTTACTACACTACATACTAAAGTACAGACGAGCTTTAGGGCCACAGGAGAGAAACCAAATCGGATTAGGAAGATTTTTTTTCATAATGTTGAGAAATGTCGAGAATAAAGACGAATACTATGCTATTAGAGTTAGTGGGGCATGTATGTAATTTCAGCATACTACAATTGACGTGCAGGTATTGGGACATCCTAAATCTTTTCCTGGCATACTAAATAGTAGGGGAGTATGGGGATTGGAACGCAGGGTAAGTGTACTAAATTATTCAATCCAGTTTTTTTTTCAAGCCCCTGCCTGCAGCCATTATTTTATATTATACACCACCTCTTGCCTTTACAACACCTCATCTTAGTATTTTACAGTATTACATATTTAATTTTCCTCAAAAACGAGGAGATGATAGCAGCATGTAGTTTTATTTTGAATGCGGTGTCGGAGATTGACCGTGTCAGTGAGTGGTTCAATTTCTCAGAAACCATTTTGTAAAAATAATATAAAATACGCTCCGAGCTCATATGCCGTTCTCATAACATTAACCTGTGCTGTTGTGTTGACACCATTCACACAGAATGTTTTTCCAATAACCTGAATGAATATGTTTCGTAAGTTTATCGAGTCCCCTCCATAACTTTGCCTGACAAATAACTTTAGGCATTGCACACAGGTCGTGTTACACTCTTTCTCAAGTGAGTGATGATAGAAATGACTTGTGTGGCTCTCTCATAGACAAGGTTGTGTTTTCCCTATCATTCAAAATGGTTTCAAAAGCGATGCTTGACAGTTTAAAAAGCAAACCTTCAACATAATGGTGGCTTAAAGGTCTGCTCTTGAGGTCTGCTGCAACTCTCAGTTCTTTTAAATTGAGTCTGAAGACTTTTTTGTTTCCATTTTAACCTGCAATTTTCATTTTATTTGCTTCTTTTATCTGCTTTTAAATGTTTTTAAATCGAGTTTTCATTTTTTTTTTTTTGCTTCTTTTATTCGCTTTTAAATGTTTTATAATGTGTTTTATGTATTCTTATCTTGCCTCTGTAAAGCACTTTGAGTGGCCTTGTGTCTGAATTGTGCTATAGAAATAAACTTGCCTTGCCTTGCCTTGCCTTAAAGGTGGAATCAGCAATTCTGGAGAACGCTTGTTGTCAAAATAATTTATTATCAAAATCTGTTTTTATCAAATTCAATGAAAAACACAGCTCAGGCTCTGTAAACTGGTATGTAAACAAAGGGGGTCCACCGTAATAGTAAGTTGCAACATGCCCATTTACAGATCCCAGGCTGTGTATTAACACAGTACGGACAAGTAGCAGATAGTAAGGATATAATCTCTCATTTTGACCCAAAAATACAATCAACAATCATTCTCCAGAATCACTGACTCCACCTTTAAGTGGCAG